>CAJVPP010000133.1:0-45881 GCA_910592005.1 Funneliformis mosseae | reverse complement strand
ATATTATATTTATCCTTAAAAGAAAACAATTTCTCAAAATTATGGTGTATGCAGCCAAAGGAACTCGTGATGCAAATTAATACAATTACGTATTTATTATAAGATTATTAATCGTTTATTCTACGTGTTTCTAAAAGAGCGAAAGATGGCAAAAAAAAAAAACATCTGTAATAGATATAGTTTTCATCAAAATTTTCTAACAAAGAATTTAATAATAATAATAATAATAATAATAATAATACCATTATACAATAAAAATTACCTCGCGGAATATCCGTTGAATCCGAAAAAATTGTATTTGTAATCTGATTGTTGTGAAACTTCAATCAAAATAAATATACATAAATTGTACATTTTTGTTCATCATTTGCATACTGAGTTTACTAAATATATTACGGAAATACGGAATCTCTAATTAACCAGTTATATAGATTATTTCGATACAAGTATAAATATAACCTTCTTCACAAAGGGCGTCGGTATAGTTTTCTCCGTTTCCGCATTCTCAACCTCAAATTTTGCAAAGAAGGTAGTATGATAGTCGGTTAATAATAAATATATCCTACCGTGTATTAACTTAAAACAAAGGTCGACTACCAATAAGGAATTCAATTTTGCCGTTCCCTGGAATTATCTGGTAACATTTTTTTAAATATTTTCGTTTTGGTGATATCGCATGATGATATCATACGTGAGCAAGTTTTCGTGTAAATTTAACCAACCCTTATACTATTTTTATCAGATTTTTCTTTTGGATTTTATAATAATCGATGGATATGTCTGCATTTTTAACAGCCACCGTTGATATCGGCAATAATTTAGCAACTAATTCTACCGAAACTCAACCTAGTAAACGAAGGCGACTAACACAAGCATGTGATGCGTGTCGAAAGAAAAAAGTAAAGTGTAGTGGTGATAAACCTACTTGTAATAACTGTATGCGCCTTGGAGCAACATGTACATACCTTCCTAGTACACGTAAAAGGGGTCCAAGGGTTGGTCTCGTGGAAAGTTTGGAGAAACGTCTTCAACAGATGGAAAAACTTTTACAACCTCTTAAAGAACAAGGAATTGTTGATGACGTAGAGGATAAAAAATCTGTCAAAAAACCACGGTTAAATATAGATAATGTTGAACCGAAATCTGAATTCTCCGTAAATAATAATTATACATCCAATAATACATCTAATACATCTCATAATACCGATGATCAGCAATCACAATCACAATTTGGTCAGGCGGCATTTATTAATATTTTCTCCCAACAATCACAAATTCAACAAACTATACAAGAACAAATTTATAATGAAGATAAGTCAGGAAATACTTCAAATGAGGACGATGTATCTGAAGAACTTATATTCTTTGGAAAATCAGCCGCAAAACCAGGGTTTCGTAATAGGAATGAATTGTTCATCCATTGTAATCAAGATTTGCCGATGATATGCGATTCTTCGGAACATAATGAGCATTCACCTTCGTCCGAATCTTCTAATTCAAAGGATATCGATTCAATAATTCCTTCGGTAAATTCTGTCATTCGTAGTAGAAATGGGTTACCGCCGGTAGATATCGTCGAGCATCTTGCCGCTTGTTTCTTTCGTAATATAGATATTCAAATGCCAATGTTTCATGAAGCTACTTTTATGAGACATTTAAGGCAGAATAAAGTTGGACCATTTCTAGTATTCGCAATTTGTGCCGTAAGTGCCAGGTAAATCTTTAAAGTCAAATTCAGTTTTATCGATAACTTTTATCAATGATAATTATGTTAATTATGCCCAATTTCTTAATAAATTTCAGATTTTCTAAAAATCCATCTATCATTCGGAAACCTCCTTACCTTTCCGGCGAACCTTTTGCTGCCATCGCAAATGATTATATGTTTGATACATTCGATTGTCCTTCCGTTGAACACGTTCAGGGTTTGGTATTGCTTTCGGTACATATGTACGGTATTGGCAACGGATCTAGAGCATGGATGTATAGTGGAATGGCAGTAAGATTGGCACAAGAGTTGGGTCTTCATAAAGTTGACGAAGAAACTTCAGAATCTAATTCTTCGAAATCAAGTCCTGAATATACGTTCATTCAAAAAGAGATTAAAAGACGTACATTTTGGTCATGTTTCTTACTTGATAGATTTTCAGCTTGTGCACTTGGTCGACCAACATTAATCGATGAGGATGATTGTGATGTGAAATTACCTTGCAGCGAGTCAGTTTGGAATATAGAACATCCTCTCGAAAATCCATCAATTGATGAGTTTCTCAAAGTTGGACAAATTAAGCACGATGTTCGTTTAACTCTTGCAAACTTTGGAATTAGTGCATGTCTTGTTAGCGTTACGGCCTTGCTTGGCCGTGTATGTCAACACGTGAATAGATCTAAACCATATAATGCATTACCAACTTGGGATCCAAATTCTCAATTTACTGTTTTAGAAAAAGAATTAGAAGATTGGTACTCCTCATTAACACCTCATTATACTTATACCAGAGAGAAAATGCTTCAATTAATGGCAGATGGGTTAGGTCCAGCATTTGCTTCGATTCATTTACTTTATTATTCAGCGATAGTTGTATTGAATCGGCCAAATATTGCCCCTCTTCAAAATGAAGAAGTTGCGTCTTGCCACTTAGAATTTATGCGGGCGTCAGCAGAGAGGTGTAGCGCGGCGGCAAAGTTTGTTTCTTCCATAGCAGCGGATATTAGCGAACACGGGTGTCAATTTATGTGCCCATTTATTTTATATCCTATATTTGCCACCACAACTATTCATTTCAATGACATTTATAGTTCAGATGTTAGAATCGCAGAAGAAGCTAAAATGAATTTATCCATCAATGAAAATTTCTTGCGATTAATGGGTCCTTATTGGGCAATGTCTTCCAAGTTATATTGTATTGTCAAGGAAATTAGGAAGGCTCAATCCGCTCAATCCGATCATCAGAAATGCAAAGAATTAACAAAAAACGTGTTCTTTTTTAAGAGAAAAGGTTCAGAACAAGGAATTCCTGTTATGGATCCAGATGTAGGACCTAAAAAATATTGGAATCGCGTTGATGAAACTAATCTTGATAATATATCTTCTATTATTTTACCCGAACAATTATCAATACCATCACGTATGTATAATGATGCAACATTTATGGGGGGAGATTATTTGTCAAATTTCCTTCGTTCTCCCGATCCACTTTCACCAAGAGCTTTACGTTTAAGAAAAGACGACGATAATTCAGATCAAAATGATAATTATCTCGAATTTAATTACCTACCGCAAGATTTAAATTTTAATAATGTTCAAGCACCACCTGCATTTGTTTATGATGGATATCCAATGATTGAATTTCCATTGGACTGGCTTCCGGCGGAAGATAGAGTAGTTCCATTAAATCGTCCCGCTAAACATTGGACCGATATTAATGGAAATATTATAAATCCAGTAATTGAAGATACCCCAAATGGTTCTTTTATTACATCAGCTACAACGTCAACGGGTGATATTAATATGAATCCACTTCTTATATAAGTAAAACTATTATATTAGGAGTTTATTTTTCTTCTTTTAGATTTGTATTATAAATTTATTATATGTAACATAATTGTAAGTTATAAGAATTTATACGTTGAAATTTTAATTATCTTTTTTATTTTTTATTTTATTGTGGTTTAAATTTAAATCAATTTAAATAAATAAGCAAATTGTATGATCAAACTTTATATTAATAAAATTCACAAAGGATTTATTTAACATTAAAGTACATAAATAAATGAATTGATAATTATAAAACAAGTTAAGACTTACTAAGGGGAAGTAGGTTATATATATATATATATATTTCTGTCTGTTACGAATAATACGTACATAAAAAATAGATTCGAGAAAAAAGTAAAGGAAAAAAAAAAAAAACCTCCAATGATAAGCGAAAAGAGAAATTTTTGAATTATTTGAAATGATACAGGCCGTTGATCGATAACACTATAACCTAACATTAAAGGAATTTCTCTGCAATCATTGTCTTTTAGGCGTATTTTGGCCACTCGTAGGTTTTCTAGTGCACAAACTAAATTATTATAGAAAAAAAAAGGTTCAGTAGGTGTTAGGGTGGATATTTCCTCCAATCACGTGGGATACGCCTCAGATTTGAAGCGTTACCACGCAGAGCCTTTACGGATCTCATCCTTCGTTTCGTATTGAAACGATGAGTGAGTTCCAAGATGACAACGTCGTCAACAAATACCATCCGATCATCCAATAGAAGAAAATTCTTCTGCTGACCAATCATAGTCCAAAAAACTATCGAGAAGGTCAGAATTAATTGATTCAGTACTTGTGTTGGAAGCATCCAAATCGGAAAAGAATGGATTTGTGACAACGTCCCGTAAAGGTTCCATATCTTGACGTGCCGCTGCTGGGACTTCTTGGAGGACTCTCTTGCATTGGAGACGTACCTAGAGGAATGTTCTAGTATCTCATGCTGATTACCGTTAAAAGTGACATTTCCTTCCTTACCAACGTTCAACGCAAGAGAGTCGGAATCCAAGGTCGCGGATGCTGCTGATCCGCAAACACCGCCAAGTAGGACTTTGGTCATCTCGGATACGGCGATATGTGATTGAATATCAACAAGTTGTGCTGAAATTGTATCAAGCTTTTCGGATAATGCAATGTTTTCTTCTTCGACAATTTTTAATCGTGTAGAAAGTTGAGAATTCTCTTCCTTTAAAATCATATTTTGAGATTCAAGGTCCGCCATTTGCCGTCGCTTTTTATCACGTGACATTTGCGCAGCATGACGATTTCGAAGTATTCTATAAAAACGTTACATGTCAAAAATAATGTGTGACAAATGGGGGTTCACAACTCGAATCCCCGTATTATCATTACCTCTCACGTTGTCTGTGTTCCTTATCTTCCAAGTTTTCAACTTTTCTTTTTCGACCTCCTATGATTTTCTTCTTAAAATTATCTTCATTGGTAAAATTAGAGGAAGACGATCGTTCAGAGTCATTAACTTTCGACAAAGGTGAAGCTGGTTGAATCGGTTTAACCGGTTTTGCAGGAACATGGTCAACTACGGGCAAGGTCGAATTTGAAGAATCGGATGTCGAAGAATAAATTTGATTGCTAACTTCCGCAAGTTTTCGCAACTCTTCCACACAAATAAAATCATAAGGAAAAATACTATTTTGCGGTAAAGAAACAAAATTTGATTGTTGTGATCCGGTAGTATTTTTTGATTCATTGGTAGAAGCCGACAAATTCGTGGGAAAAATAAATGTGGACGTTTCCATAAGTTGCGAAATACCTGTTTCGCTTGATATGTTTGAGGTCACCATGCCCTCGCTATTCCAAGTGGGTGAGGTATTATGATGTTCTTTAGGACTAGAATCGGTTGAGGACATGGTGACCCGTAATTGAATTTTTTTTTATTAATGATACGATTTGGGCCAGTTCTAAAAGTATTATTTATTTATTTGTTTATTTTGTTAATTCAAAGAGAAAATTAAAAAAAAAAAATAATAAAAAGAAGAAAAAAATTCGAAAGATTGAGTTAATTAATAAAAAAATTTTATTGAAGGCTGAATTACTGTGGCTTTTATCAATTTAATGATTTTAATCTAAATGGGTTTAGAATGTGTTTAATTTTGATTGGCATATAACCCATGCGGGGATCTTGACTTATCTTGGAATGTTGGTAAACAAGAAGTTATCATGACTCAACAATTTCTCATTATGTGGATGATAGAGACACCGCCACGTATGGCAATGAATTTGAAACTCCGTCATATCTTATTCATCTTCATCGATTTGGGATACAAGTTATCCTTCGCACTGCGGAATAACATACTCAATACAAATAAAACGAGGACAGATCGCACTACTTTAAAATATTTACATCATTGTGATTTTGTGATTTTCTAACAAGAACTGTCATCAATTGGGGTCATCTGATGAATTGTGGGCGAGGCTCAAGTTTTTTAATAGTTGCGCAAAAGCATCTCAATGTGTGCTTATTATCTCGATCACCTTTGATGTTTCATAAAGCCTCAATCAATTACAAAAAATTGGCTTATCATTTAATTTATTTAATTTAATTTTAATTTTAATTTGGCTTAAAATCTTAAATTTGGGAAATCAGTCAAGCCACGATTTTCGTTTGCATCTGCCTCCACAGGGCGTGTGCTAATCTTTTTAAGAATGTGTTACGCAAAAAGATAGATGGAAGTTAAAGAAATCAAACTTTATTTTTAAATTTACAAAGGAGAAATACTATTATAATAGTATAATAATAATAAAAAAGATCATAGCAAGAGAATATATAAAATTTTTTAATTATAATAAGTCTTTTAATGTCTTTTGGTAAAAGGATTTAATTATTTCAATAAATTTTTCCTTCGATTCACTTATAATTCATCTTTATGATGTGGTGGTGCAAATTGATCTTTAACGTTCTTATAAGTCTCTCCAAATCGGTCAGCAACATTTTCGGCACCAGTCGAAACTTTGTTTTGAGCAACATCGTACCCTTCTTCAACCTTCTTGGAAGCCGAGTCATAAGTATCAGCCGCGTAATCACGAACGCTAGCGAATCGACTTTTTAACGTTTCTACGAAGGAATTCATTTTTTCCTCGGTAAGGTCACGAGAATCTTTAACGTTACCAAACTGTTCCTGAATAGTATCGGATAAGATCTTGGATTGTTCCGCAGTAAGTTGTTGAGTCGCCGATATATTTTCCTGTGCATTTTTTATCATTTTGGATACTTGTTCGCTACTTTTGTTACTGGCGTCACTAAAATAAGATCGAATGCTATCAATAAGATTATTTAATCGTGCTTGTTGAGCTTCCTTTGTTTCGAAAGCAGTTTGTCTTGCTTGACCGGTTGCACTATCGTAATAGTGCTTGACAAAACCGAAATATTTATAGACGGATTGTTTAATTTGTTGGAGTTGTTCAACGGTCATATTCTTTCCATTTGAAAGTTTTTGTCCAATAGCGTCAACAGCATTCTGAATCTTTTCTTGAGTGAGTAAACGATAATCGTTAACGCTAGAAAATTGAGATCGCAATTCATCAACAACGTAGTCTGAAGCTCCACCAAATTTTTTATTAAGATCAAGACCCAACCTTTCCAAGGTACTCTCGATTGATGGTTTAACAGAATTATACAATTTTTCGTTGGTGGAACTAATTTGATTTGCAGCGACAATTTTGCGTTTGGTAAGTTGTTCTTGAATTCCTTGCAAAATCAATGATACTTGAGTTTCAGTTCGTGCCTTCGAAAAACTTGCTTGTTCATTCATTTTACTGATTTGATCCTTAAACCAATCAACTGTTTCCTGAGAAACTTGGTCGGATTTGAGGAGATCGTCTTGTACTCGATTTGTGGTTTCTTGAATGAGTACGTCCCGATTTGCCTGGGCCATTGAGTAAGATCTCTTAACTTCATCCAGAGCACGCTGTAAATTTTTATTGCCCGCATCTTTGGTTCCCTTTAACTTCTTTGTAATTCCGCTAAATGCCGATTGAACTTGTTCTTCAGTAAGGCCGGTGGTTTGTCGAACGGATTCGATTTGATCGGCAACTTCCTGAACAAACGCATTGTATTTATCTTCGGTGAGATCTGCGGTTTCATAAGATGCTAAGATAAAATAAAAAAAAAACCCGTCAAAAAAAATTTTGTATATTTAAATTCAACCAACAAGTAGTAGTAGGAAAAACAAAAAAAAACCACCCACATTCTTTTACAATATCAGCATATTTTGAAATAAAAGATTCAACAGCTTCAGTCGAAGATTTTGATCGATCTTTGAGCTCGTACCAATTAGATTTAACAAGTTCCAATAATTCATGCTTCTCGGGAATTCCCTCATAGGTTAATCGATTTTCAGCCAGCCATTCTTTTAACTCATGCGAAGACCAAGTCGATGGATCTGTCGGATCTATTCATTTTATAAAAGAGTATTTATAAAAATGTCGGTTACTCTTGAATCGATTTACCTTCATTAAAAATAAGGGGTTGAAATTGAAGACGAACCAAATTTGCTTGAACCGTTTATCGTTACGACGAACAATAAGACAAGGATTACCAATGAAAATATACGTAGCGAAGCTTTCATATTTTATTTATATATTTTTTTTTTTACACGTAAAAAAAAGTAGGAAATTTTTTAAATATTTTATAGTTTTTTATTTTTCCTGAGGGGGTGGGGAATTCGATCATATTTTATACTTTTTTATTATTAATAAATATCATGAATTTAAATTCCATCATAATTTCGTAAAAAAATAAAAAAATAAAATAAAAATTTATAATGTATCTTTTTGAAAAATTTGAAATTGGTCATAATTTCGTATTTCTGACATATTGGAATCATATTGTCGTCAAATTACCTGTAAAGGATTGATGACTGACGAAATGACGAAATTTAGCCCTTCTTGAATTTAATGGGTTAATCAACAAAAAATATAAATCACACGTGATAATGAGCAACTCGACACACAAAAAAAAAGAAAATTTTCTCGATTCGAGTCATCATGTTCATCCGACAAAGAAAGCTTTACTTATTGATAACGAAGTCAAAAGCAAAAAAAAAACAAAAAATTTTTTTTTCAGGTGACTTTTCATAAATACCACGATTTAATTTAAAAAATTACCTACTGCATTTATCGGATCGGTGATATTGAAAATTGGTGCGACGTAAGCACATGAAATATCGAGAGTAATCAAACATTCGCTCATCATTAATTTATAATGATAACAATATGTTAATTTATATGCGCCAAAACAAGTTTTCCATTCCTTACATAATTATCCTCCTTCACCTTTATTTTTTTCTTTCACTTTCTTTTTTTCGTTCTTTCATTTACATGAAGAATTGACTTGTTCTTTGAATTATTTTTATGCATTTGGCTACCAAGTTTCATTCCGGTTCCTCATTCAATATGTTTATGACGCTAACCGATTCACCCCGAAAAACATCACAAAAAAAATTCGAGTGAATAAAAAAAAGATCGTAAATTTGTCAAGCCATCATGAATTCTTTGTACTTGGGGTGAGACGATTTCACCGGACAAATAAAAACCTTTTGGGCTCAATCCATTCCCATTTATAATTTTATTTATTTATTATTGTTTTGATTTCTAGATTTGATATATTCCATTACAAATCGAAATTAACTAGGAATGGGCTCGTTTGTTTATGTGGAACTGGTCAAAGTATATGCTAGCAAACATAATGCATTTACATATATAAGTTATTTAGTAAACTTCAATTCTTTCCAATCAAGAAATCGATCTCTCCATTCTAAAAAAAGAATTATAAGTTAAAAACGTTTCTACTGTACATCTTGTTTCTAAGAATTATTATTATTACCAGGTATAGGCATTTGACATGACTCGGTTTTACCTAGAAGGAATCATTTTTACATAAAAATTAAATGATATTCGATCCTCGGACGTATCAAAAAAAAAAAGGTTTAAAAAGATTTACCGAAATTTTGATATCTGTCCCTCGCGAACCGATCATATATTTTATCCCTTAACGATCTAGGAATGATTTTAGCGATATAATAAGTGATTGGCCAAGGATTATCTAGATATCGAACCAATTCTATTGATGCATCGGATTTCATAAATAATTCTGGTTGTGGTAATTGAGCAACTTCATTAGGAATTGAAGAGGAGGAATTGTGAGGTTGTAGGAAATCATTTGGAATTTGATATTTCAACAAAACGGAAGTTGATAAATCTTTTGGAAGGTTGTAATAATCTGTTAAAGATAAACCTAATTTCGATTGTAATGAAGCATAATAAACTATTGGTAACGCGTTATTACGTTTCATCGCAAATTGTATGCCTAAATTGCATATATTACATACTCCTAAATAATGAGAAAAAAAAAAAAGGATATGAAATAGCATATATAAGGGTCAGTCTAATGTTATTTATTACCTTACCATCATAAAGAACTATCACATTTAATCCAGGTTTTAACTTTAACGTATTGATAATATTCATTGAAAAGAAATTTTTTTTTGAAACGGAGAACAGAAAGAATTTAAAAAGGAATTTTTATATAGAGAGGTTAACCTCTTAATGCTCGTGTGACACAAATAAAAGTAAAAAAAAAAAAATATTGGTTATATAAAAAAAATATTTATTGTATTATGACACTAGTCATTTTTTGATTATCCGACACTTACAATCAAGGTACCAATTGAATGAAATAATTCTTGTAGAGAATAAATTTCACCATTGAAATATTTCCAACAAAAAATCAAAAATTTTCAAAGAAACAAAAGCATTAAACCACAGAATTCTCTTATTTAATATTTTAAAATTGTTGGATTTAATTAAATCAATGGTAAACGTTTTTTTGGAATATTTGTAATATCAAAATTTTTAATTTTATTTAGTAAATATAAATTACAAACTATAAAAAAAAAATAAAATAAAAATATTTAAAAACGTTCCGGTTTAAGGAAATTTTCACTCCTGAAAGAATATTATGTTAATATAAATTAGTACTTTGAAGAAATATATTAAAGGAAAAAAAAAAAAATTGTTTTAATCAGATATTGACAAATTTAGGTAGCTGTCGTAATTTCATCATTTTTACACAAAGTAAAAGCAGACAAATGCCTTAATCATCACTTTTTGAATTTATTTACAAAAAAAAAAAAAATTTGCTTACCTCAATTATGATAATATTTTGAGAGAGAGGGATGTAAGAGCAAAAAATTTAGATCCAGATGAAAATAAATAAATAAATGTAAATGTTTGTGTAACAGCAAGACCGATCAACTTTTTTAATCCAGACTTTTGTGTAAATTCTCTCCAGACAATAATGTTCCCACTAACTCGCAATTGTCGTTTTACGAAATTCATCTTACCAACTCACTACAATTTTCCCATAAATTCTTCATTAAGAAAACGTTGCATTACTTCCATTACACCAGAAATTTCAGTAGATTATTTAATAATTGGAGGCGGTGTGGTAGGATTATCAATAACAGAAAGATTATCAAGACGTAAAGGAAAATCTGTATTATTAGTTGAAAAAAATTCAAGGCTAGGTGAAGAAACAAGGTAATCATCCTTTGATCCCCTTTCCATCTTTTTTTTTTTTACTAACCTGATTCTTTGTCTCGAACGATAAAGTTCAAGGAATAGTGAAGTAATTCACGCAGGGTTATATTATCCAAACGATTCATTAAAAACAAAATTATGTATTCGAGGAAAACATTTATTATACGATCTTTTATCTTCAACTTCATCAATTCCTTTTGCACGAGTTGGTAAATGGATAGTAGCGCAAGATTTTGAAGAAGAGCAGTATTTACGAGAACTTTATGAAAAATCAAAACAAATACAAGTTGAAACGTATTTTCTTCCACAATCCGAAATTTCTGCAAAAGAACCATACATTAGTGGAAAACAAGTTCTGGTTTCTCCCACGACGGGAATAATAGATTCTCATAGTTTAATGAATTATTTTGAATGGAAAATTAAAGAGCAGGAAGGAGATATCGCATTAAGGCATAAAGTTGTTGATATAAAGAGATGCTCACAGGATAAAGGATATTTGGTCCAAATTGAGAATGAGAATTTAATAATTACAATACGCGCCAATTCTGTTATCAATTCGGCCGGGTTGTTTAGTGATAAAATAGCAAATTACATTTTACCACCTACTCATTATTATAAACTTTATTATGTTAAAGGTCACTATTTTGCTTATAGAAACAGAGAAAATCCAATAAAAGTGAACCGTTTAATTTTTCCGGTACCTCCAAGGAACCTAACAAATTTAGGTACTCATTTAACTTTAGATTTACAGGGTAAGATAAGATTTGGTCCTGACGTATTATATCAAAATAGTCCAAATGATTATACCATGAACCATGATAGAATCCATTCATTTGTTGATGCTATAAAAACTTATATCCCATCAATTAAACAAGAACATCTTTATCCAGACTACACGGGAATAAGGTAATTAAAAAAAAAAAGATTAAAAAGAGATTCTTTATTTTATTTTGAATTCTAAGTTTAATTTTAAATTTGATCTTTTAGACCAAAGTTGCAAGGGCCCGAAGAGCCTTTTAAAGATTTTATCATAAAGGAAGAAATCGAGCACGGGTTAAAAGGTTTTGTTAATTTGGTTGGAATTGAAAGTCCCGGTTTAACATCTTCATTAGCGATTGCCGAAATGGTTGATGAAATATTATTAGATAAATAACTTTCCAAATCTTGGCTTACGTCGACACGATTGTTATGGAATTGGTAACTTCAAGACATTATCTAAGACGAATAAGAAAAGATATTTATTCATTTAGTTTTAAAATGATTATTCAACAAAAAAAAAAAAAAAAGTACAGCCGCTTACCTTTATTATGTACCGTGTATACAAAGGCCGCAATAACATCGGCTTCTTTAACGGTTTGTGAGGCATAGTGTTTAGACACTGCAGTAACTAAATCTTCCTTGGTAGCATAATCTTTTACTTTTAATTTATGAATCCTTTTATATCTACGCAACACTGAAATATCAAGTGTATTAAAATCCAACTACAATAAAATTAATATGTTAGCACGTAAAGGTAAACGTAATAAAGATGTAATGGATTTGAAACTTACTAGCGGTGTCTCCTTTACAATTTCTTTTCCTTTATTGAGTCTTTTTGCGTGAGTCTCCCCTGTAACGTTACTATTATTATGATGTTTCGAAGAAGCAGCTACTGTCGAACTGCCACCTTCTCCCCTAGTTGCACCGCCTACATTACTACCTCCTGCTCCACCACCGTGATGATTTCCTCCTCCTGTTGAAGTGGAAGTTGAGGCATGTGAAGGTGTACCTGCGGTTGAACTTTTAGCTTTTGAACTTGCCATTACAATAGCGTTAAAGATAAATGATGATGATAGATGAATAATAATGATGATGATAATGATAATAATAATACTAATAATAATAATAATAAGGGTAAATAAAGTCTGTTAAAAAAAAAATAATTGCTGATTTAAGATTGAAAAATTTTTTCATTCATTTTTATATTTTTTATTGTTTGAATCATCATGTGATAATAATGCCACGTGAGCAAAAGTTCTTCCTGCATGGTTAGTTTATCACCCAATGACATGACATCAAAAAGAAATGATTTCACGAGAAATCATCCGAGCTCTTAAAGACACATGGATATCTAAGATGAGCTCTGTTAAAAAAAAAAAAAAATTGCTGCGGGCCTCCGACAATAATGGACAATATATCAAATTAAGGTTTACTCCTCAATTTGTCAATCATTCCCCAAAATTCGGAGGATTTTGACAAGAGGAGTTACACTTGTGATTCAATATATGAGTTGATGTTAATGAGCCAAATTTGGATATTTGGTGATAAATTTGAGATAGAGCGCCTCAAATTAATTGCGCCCAGGTTTTGTGCAAGGCCATCCAAAAAAAGTCAAGATTTGCAATATCCCAGGGAAATATTCGGGTGCTTTACCGCAATGTTACTATAAATAGGAAGAGAGTATGTCATCAACTTATCACAGAAGGAATTAAATTTATTCTAAAGTGGATTTCTTTTCAATTATTTTTTCCCTTTGGTAATTTTCATTATTAATTTCCAATTTTGTAACTTTTTTATTTAAAATTTTTTATGCACCTTTCGGGTCAAAAACCAGAAGTACTGTACACATGGTTTAATATTTTTAGCAACTTGTATTGTATGTTTGATAAAATCTTTTCCCATTTTCGGATTCAATAATTGTGCCATAAAATAAAAAAACTTACAGAGGTTGTTGATATTTAATTTTTGATCCGCTTTAGAAATTTTGGTTGGCCGAAATTCGGTTAACCTTAGCAAGGATTTAGGTGATACATACTTTATTCAAAACATCACTAGGGTGTTTGAACAAACTTCTCTCTTTTTATTCTTTTTCGATTCAAACTCACGTGCAATGTTAATTGCTTAAAAAATTAAAGATTAAAAATTTTTGGGAAATTCGAAATTTTTTTTTTTTTTTTTTTTTTTTTTTTTTTTTTTTTTACCTACGACCCTTTCTTGAACTTTTGCCTTTCACTATTACCAAAGTCGTTGCAACTCCTCAAAAAACTTTTTCTGTACTTAAACTAGCGAAAGCTCACTCTTACTCATACTACTTACTTATTTATAATACTTTTAAACTCTCTCCCACTTAAGCAACGAAACAAAAATGGTTAAACTTTACAACGAATATCCTTCGTATGCTGATAAAGCAAAAAGATTGTTCGAAGAAATTAAAGAAAACATCTATAAAGGAAACGTTGGTCTCGTTGGAAAACAGGATACGGATTATAGATGTTGTTGCAAACATGAGCCAGGTGATTTATATTTTCATATATATTTAAATGATTATATATCGAATAGTTTCAATTGATTATTAATTATTCTTTTCTTCAACGTTATATCGTACGATGTTATCATTTCTCTCTTATCTAGGTAAAGATGTCTCGAGTCAAGCATGTGGTGAATTTGCGGGTTGTGTCAACCGTGAGCTCTTCATGGAATGTCGCGACGGTGATTGTACTACTGGCAAACATTGCCAGAACAGTAGGTAAGTTAAAATGAGCTACCTCTGAACTCAATAATTACATTTCCATTACTCATCAAAGAATATAATAATAATAATAATAATAATAATAATTACAAAAATAATGTGAAAGAAAAACTTTGAGCGTTCAATTGCAAAAGGAATTAATTGTAATTTTTTAAAAAAAATGAAAAAATAAATGAAAGAACAATTTAAGATTTTATAAATGTAATGCCTTGAGGCGCAACTTCCCTAATTGATACAAAAATATATACACATTAAAAAGGAGCAATTCTTTCAATGGATGGATGGATGGATGGATGGAATATTTTTTGAATGTTTTTGTGATTTACTTTTAACTTGTATAGATTTACTTTTGAGATTTTGAATATATTCATGACAAAGTATTATGTGATTTATTAAATTCCATTATTTGCATAGATTCCAACGGGCTGAAAACGCTAATGTTGACGTGATACATTTTGCGTTAAAGGGATATGGTTTAAGAGCAATGGATCCAATGCGACCGTAAGTAATTTTATCATTGGTCTAATTCATGTTTTATCGTTATTTTTCTATTATATTCCAACATATTTTTGTTGACTTTTTTCGTACGCCATTTAGTAATCAATTTATTATGGAATACGTCGGAGAAGTGATCAAGAACAATACGTTCTTAAAACGCATGGTCACCTATAACAAGCAAGGACTAAAGCACTTTTACTTTATGTCTTTGCAGGCTGGGGAGGTATTTATGTGTTGAATGTTAATCTTAATAGTGTTGATTTCATCAATCTGTGTTTTAACTTTCTTTTTCATTCATTCTTTCCTTAGATCATCGATGCAACAAAATTCGGATGTATTGCCAGATTTATGAATCATTCTTGCAATCCTAACTGTTACATCCAGAAATGGATGATTGGTGATCGGTACCGTATCGGTATCTTTGCATTACGAAACATCAGGGAAGGTGAGGAGCTAACCTTTGATTATAACGCTGATCGTTACGGGCAAGTATTTATCATTCATATTCGTCGCAGTCTATATTTTTTTCCTATAGCTTTTATTGATATAATATGCTCTTCCTATTATCCTATATTAATCATAATAGTTCTCAGGCTCAAAAGTGTCACTGTGGAGAACAAAATTGCCGCGGTGTCATTGGTGGTACAAAAGAAACTAACCTCGACATCAAAGACGAGGCTGAAATTGAAGCTGAATTGAAAGAACCTATCCCAGATATAGATGGGGTTAAACAATTTATTAATTTGATGTATAAATCTCTTGAACAACCAAGCATGGTGCGGCCAATATTGTTCAGGCTGAAAGTAGGTTTTTACTTAACCTTTTCTTTTGATTATTCTAGTATTTCGCGATGATGTATATATGTGTTAACCTTTTTCATCTCCTCAATTTTGATGATCCTTAGTTAACCAATGACGTCGCCATTCTAAGAATGTTTATGAAGCTTTTTGGTGGTATAATGCTTAAATCTTATCTCTATGAATTCAGAAATGATGATGAAATTGTCTTTAAAGTATGATACCTTGATCGCCTTTTATCTGTGCGTTCAATTTAATCATGTATATAAATCAAAACTATCAAGTTATTAATTCATCCTTTTATATTCAGACATTAAACGTTGCGGATAAGATACCCTTCAAGTATAAAGACAGACGCGTCGAAACTTCACATCTAAAAGAATGGGTTACAAAATTCGAAAGTCGTAATGATCGAATTGGTGCAAAAGCGAGAGAGTTAATCGACAAATGGGACAAACTTCCCTCGTGCGGTCCCGAATTGAATGAATTGCAAAAACAAGACATAAATCATACCTTGGTAAATGTTTGTTTTATCTTTTTTTTTTGATTTTAATGTTGACTGTGACTTTAATCAAATGTTCGTGGGTTTTAATTAATCATAGGATTTGGCTGATGATGATGAAGTTCAGATTGAAACGCCTTCCAGAGCTAATAAAGGCAAAAGCAAAGATTCTGAACGTGACGTCAAGTTCAATAATCCCGATGTTAAAATAAGGACAATCGAACGTAGCAATTTAAATCATTCAAGCTACACAAGTTTTCCAGGCAGTGCGTGCGATAAAGCAAAAACCCCTCAAGAACTCAATCCTAATCGTTACGAGTCGAGTCACGACTTCTACAACCGCCACATGGAAAGCAATTCACCGTTCCAATCTTTCTCTCAATTTGAATATTGGTGCAAAACACTGGATTGTAAAGTCCCCGCCCACGATTATTATGATGGTATTGTGAAGATGAGACCTGATAATCCATATGGTTGCACATACGCTCCACTTAATAATAATTACAATAGGCGTGGTGGAAAACGTTTAAGGCCAACGCCTGCAGAATCACAAAATGAACAATCACAAAAGCAACAGCAGCAACCATCGCAAGAACAATTGGAACCACTTGCTCCAAATTGGTATGAAACAAAGGATGAATATGGACAAGTATACTATTATAATAAATATACTCTGCAAACTTCTTGGGAACGACCAGTTGTGAAAGATGATGTCAAAAGTTATGATGGATTCAGCCAAGCAGCTTTACAGGCAATAATCGAACGTGCAGAAGCGATGGCTCGAGAGGCCGAAAAACAAAGGGAAAGAGCTGCACGGGAGAAAGCAGAAGCTGAAGAAAGAGCAGCTCTGGAAGCCGCACATGGAGTTCCATTGAATACACAAATGAACGAAAAGGAATTCAAAATGGCAGTAAGTAATCAATTAATCATCTATCAATATTATCTTTATTTTATCTTGGAGATTTTGAAAATTGTTTTTATTTATCTGTAATAATCTATTTTTTTTTAGATATATAAACTAGTGATTAATTACTGTAGTCGATTCAAGCATCACTTCAATGAAGTGGATTTCAAGGGTTTTAGCCGAGAAGTAAGTATAAAAAAGGCTTCATAATCATAAATTGATTTAAAACATTATTTATTGAACGTTTTATGTAAAAATAGATCGGCAAATCAATCCAAAAGAAAGAACTTCGACGTGAAAAATGGACAGCTTCAAAGACCTATATGGTGACGGAGAGCATGAGAACGCATATAAAGGAGGGCGTCATCGTTTATATGCAGAAAGCCGTATCTCTTACAGAGAAGAGGGCCGAGGAGAAAAAAAGGAAGCGCGAGGAGGATGACGAAGGGCACCCGGCTCCAAAAAGCCCAAAGGCATAGATGCATGTTTTATAATTTTTTGAAAAATATTTTAAATAAAGCAAAAAAATTTTTAAAATTTTTTAAAAAAAAGAAAAAAAAAAAAGGAAGGAAGGAAATCCTAGTAACCCGCGTGCCCGTGTACGTGTACCTGGGCGATTTAGCTTTCATCTCTACGTGGTGCTCGGGTGGCAGCAGGATGGTATGGACGCCTTCCTGGCGAAGAATGGCTAGTTTTATAAAAAAAAAAAAAAAAGTAATACAGACTTATTTAACTAATTACAAAGTTGTATATATTATGAATATTTTATAAAATATAGATTTACATATTTTAGAGCATCACCTATATAATATCTTATGAATTTCTCATGTGAAGCATAAGTAGACTGTAAATGTCTAACATTATACACTTTCTTTCTTTTTTTTCTTTTTATTGTTAAACTTAGTCGCGCAAAGATATTGACGAGTCAATATGAAAATTTTTTATTGTAAAAACCTGTCACTTCACAAAAAGAAAATTTTATGAAAAATATTCGACTAGGAGAGCAGAATCTTAATTTTCGACTCCCTTTTCCAAATTAATTAAATGAGTTAAGTGATTTCCACCAAAAAAAAAAAAAAAAATTGACATTATTTATAATCAAATAATTTATTTTAATTTATTATAATTGAACAGAAATTGTAAATTTTTGATCTAAGATTATTTTTTTGAGTCCAAAAGTAAAATTAATCTTTTTTTAGATTCAACGGGCGATTCCAGAATGGTTTATTTAGATAAACCGTTTTAACTTTCTCGAAAGCAAGTCAAAGACGAAAATCTTACTTTCCCAACATTTACAAATAGGTAAGATACTATTATATCCGCGTAAAATGATTGCAGCTTATCCATCTATATAATGTTCAAATCCTAGTCCCCTCGCTTCGGTAAAGGATATCTCAACATTCGCTGTTCTCGATCGTCTTGTTTCAATCTGTTTTCGTCTAAAATTATTAAAGGCAAATATCACGTGTATTCAACAAAGAAAATTTCCATAATAGGATAAAAGATACTAAATTAACAATTCCTATATTGCTAAAAACTAAAGTATATGAATCTGAAAAACTACTTGAGGTGGATTACATAACATCGTCAAAAGTGGTCTAATAATAAGAAATAATAATCATAAAAATTCTTGTTAATTGATTTTTGATCAGATCGTAATGGCATCATTAAAAAATCTTTTTTTTTCAACCACACCTTTTTCCCCTTAATCCTGCAAGAAATTCTTTTAAAGTTTCATATTACTCGTGGTAAGTGTTTTTAGCTTTACCAGAGAAATATTTATCAATCAAAACGGTCCATTTAAATTAAATTTGGAAACGCAACTGATATCATGGAATTAATAGGAAAACTCGGAGAAATATAAGGTGATGATGGAGTTCCTCATATAATATCTTAATCATTATTCTAACTTTTTTATTTAGAAGTTTCTTCTGCGTCAGTTTGAAGTCGTGAATTTGAAAATTTCCGTGAAAATAATAAAAAGGAATTAATAAAAAAGATCAAAGTTATGTCTGAGGTCCATAAGCTCCAAAACTGATATTAATGAAATTCGTAACAGGTAATTACGGTCATGAATGAAATGTACTTTCTGCAATATAATATTTTCTGACGTGCATACATACACATCCAAAGTATGTGAGAAAAAATATTCACTTTGCATTTATTAACAATGATGAAAATTGTTGAAGCGGATAATTATGTCGATCTCAAATGCATTTGATTGGTGGATTTTGCAAAATTCCCACTGGCTTTAACAAGAGTTGGAGCTTTAACATATTTTATGTAGTATCCTTACGTCAATTTTCTTGATATACCGATTTAAATAATAAAAATATATAAAATTCAGTATATCGAATTTTAAATCGTATACATATATCAAATAAAATATGCAAAAATGAATGTTACTTTTTTACTTTATTCATATGGGTGAGCACGATAATTCATTTTATTAGTCCAGGGGCCGGCAGAATATGATATTTTACATTACGTGATTTCCTCCCTTTAAACGTTCACTACCCATTCATTTTATTATATTCATTTTTATTTAGCCTGTTAACCTCTTCTCAATATTAATGTTTTATTTCACAATCAAAAAAAAAAAATAATAATAAGTAAGCATATGGGACCTTTTGCAATAGAAAATGGGTAAACGGCTGGAAAAAATAAAAAATGAGTTAATGCAAAATCTGAACATATTTTTGACCTAAAAATCATATCTGGCATATAGAAGTAAAATTGATTTTTTCCAGCAATTTCCCCCTTCTATTACAAAGGTCCAATATACTGTTCTTTTTTCTATTACTTAATTGACAGATTCACATGACTTCTAAATTACAGAATTTCCTATATTACTTTTTTCAAAGGATCATTCTATTTTTGATTACTTTTGTGAGCAAGTTCGTGAATTATGACCACCTTGACCACATAATCCACATCGCTTCTTGTTGCTTTCACTTTGCATGATGCTATCATTTTTGACTGTGATACTGATACTATATAGTGAATTGAAATTCTTAATTTCATATTCTACATAAACTCTCTTATCTGGTTGTCTTTTGGAATTCTGTCGACTCATTTCTCTATATAATTTATCCATCTCAAGTATATTTTACCTGTTTGCTGCAGTGTTGTCCATTTTCCATGTCCCAAGCATTTTAAGACTGTCCCACACTATGTCCCAAGCTGTCCCACATTATGTCCCAATTGTCCCAAGCACATCTGGGACATGTCCCAGCACAACACTGGTCTGTATACCTGCCTAATTAAAACAACAAAATCAGTTATGTTCTTATTATAAAATTTTTTTAAAAAAAGGCATAACTTACTGCTAGTCAAATAATCATTTCTGCACAAGTACTTAAGCTTGCATAACCAACACCGTTTTCTTTACGTGGTAAAAGTTCAGAATCAACTAAAAGAAAAAAAAATAAACCAGCTATGACCTGTCCAGTGCAGTGATGTGCATTTATGCTTCCAATAGTATAAAATATTATTGGAAGCTTCCAATCCAAATGAATTCATTAGAGAATTATGCTTCCAACCCTTCCAAAAGTGCTTCCAAGAGTGCTTCCAATCTTCCAAGTGCACATCACTGGTCTAGTGGAATAAATACTAAGATGTAGTCCACTTATGCCGCCCAAAATGCCAGAAAGTTGTGCTCCCCAAGTTCGAATAGCTTTGAGATAAGTTTCAAATTCATTAAATTCAGAAAAGCTTTTCGATAATATGTTTGCCAAAGTACTATCAAATCATCTCTGGTATAACATCCAATTTTTAATTCATCCTTTTTATATTTTTTAGTGTGTTCGTTCGTCAAAAAAGAATTTTCAAATGTGAAAACTTCAAACCCACTAATTTCTCCCTCAAAGTCTGTTTTATATCCTTTGTTATTTGATTGATTGAATAAATTCATCCGAAATTTCACAGCTTCGGAAAGCCTTTCACCATTAATTAACTTACACACGCGACGTAACAATTTTGTTAATGGAAGTATGTGAATGTCGTGTACATCTCCTTCGCATATGTTTTCATTATATGTTTCTTGGAACAATAATGTTGTGTACAATAAGCATAATTTAAATATTGGATAAAATAAATAACATAAATAAAATATACTTACTAGTGTATAAGAATGTCTTGTAGATAATTCATCAAATACAGATCGATCTGGTCAATGAATATCTGCAAAGTCTGAAAGATATTTTTTACGAGACCATTGTTCTAATTTATACCAAGGTAATAATTTAGTCTAAAATAAAGAATAGTATATGTAGAGTTAATATTTAAAGCGTAAATAATATTGCTAATTTTAAGAATTATTAATTAGGGACTATAATAAATACTATCGCTTCTAGCTTTTCCAAAAATTAGGCAGAGATGGCGATATTTCTTTGAGAGTCATCAATTGTTCTAACTCTCTATCAATTAATGACCGATCAATCCATGGAAGATCAAGTGCATTTATATATATTATATTTCGCACATACAATTCATAATGCTTGTTGGTGGTCTTTCGTTGGCTGGAGTAGTTTCGTAATTAGCAATTAAATACTTTAGGGAGTTTTTCGAAAGAACCATATGGATCATCATTTTTGTGAACATTAACGGAATATTCATTTATAATTTCGGTCATCGTCTCTTCATGTACATCATCATTATTGTGATCATTATCATTATGATTATTATTTTTATTGATCCTTCTCCTACCACCTCTATGGGCTGATTTTGGTTTAACTTCGATCGATTTCCAGAACTCAGAAATATTTGCAACTTTAGTATCATCCTAAACATATAGAAGAACTTGTTAGATAAATCTAAGCAAGCAACTAATTGATGGATTTAACACCATTGATACAGTACAGCATTATTGATACCAACTATGCCTTCATTAATCAGATAAGTTATTTAATACCAACAAGAAATTACTTACTTTAAAAGAATTGTGACAACGTATTGCAAAAATTTTTTTACTTCTTCATTTTTGGCGTATAAAGTCAGATATTCTAGACATCTCAAGTAAAGTAAATATTCCTTAGCTTTTTCCTGAATAAGTCCAATAATTTAGGTATTCTAATAGGGACCAAGATTTCTTGTTTGAAAAAAATTCTATACTAGCCGGTTTATTAAAATCAAATTGTTTTGTTTTTAAAAAAAAAGCCGGTGTTATATAATTCGTAATATTTTAAGGATTGCGGACATTTTTAATAAAGCAGAGATTTATTGATATCTAGAAACGTTTATTCGCGACGCGACTATTTATACCTGTAATCATATGGTAAGATCTGCACTGTTTATAGTCCTATAACAAAAATTACTATTGAAAGATTTTAGTATAGTTTATATAAATTTACTATTAACGAAGCTATATTTTCTTTCTTTAATAATTCTGGATCCTTCTTATCATTTTCATTTTCAGATTTTTCGAAAATACTCCAAATATCTGTCACTTTCATAAAATAGATCGTTTTTTTTTAAAAAAATAATTCATTAATGCTCTGAAATTAATAAATTAAACCTTCTAAATAAAATAAAACTTTTTTTTTTTCCTTAAACTTATCATGTACCCATTCAACTTTACTGCGCTACTTAAATGTTAATAGAGTACAAGTTATTAAATTTTAAAGATTTCGATTATTTTATTAGAATTTTATTAGAAAATGGCTCGCAAAACCCGAAGTTAAAATGATCGTCAAAAATCTCTAATAGTAAGTTTTACTATAGGACTAAATATAGTTTTGTTAAACTATGTTGACAGCGCAGCTACAGAACTTTTTTACTACTCAAAAATTTATTCGTCACAACACTACCGTATTTTATCGAAATTAAGCACCCCCTTTTTGCAAGGATTTGGGCGAAAAGTTAGGGGTGGTGCTTAATTTCGATACTTTTTAAAAAGTTTTTAAAATTCGCTAAAGATTAATTAAAAAGGTTTCAAATTATCACGTCACCCGGCGCAATTTTGCGTAACTTAAATTCAGGGTTTTTTTAACATTACGCGACCATTATAAATTTCGCGCGACCTCTACAACCTCCGAAAAACCTGTTTTAAACTGTTCACATTATGCCAAAAGTTATTAAACGTCAACGTGAATCATATTCTATTGAACAAAAAATTTCTGTAGTTACTTATGCTATTCAACATGGAAGAAATGAAGCAGCCAGACATTTCGAACTTGATAGTACTATGGTTGGACGCTGGGTTAAGGCAAGTGAAAATTGGACAGCTGAAATAAAAGATAAGTGTAAATGTGTGGGTTCTGGCCGAAAAGCTTTCTATCCTGAAGCTGAGGAAAAATTATACAATTGGGTTATAGAGCAAAGAAAAAAAGGGTTAGCTGTAACTTCTATAACCTTACAAATTTCAATGTTGAAAATTTTGGACCGACAAGAAATAATAGCACTTTATGAAGATTCAATAAAAGAGTTTAAAGCAACAGCAGGCTGGTTAAATGCATTTATGAAAAGGTATAAACTGGCTATATGTTGATGTACTAAACAATTGAAAGAAAAATTAGATAATTTTCACATATTTATTATTTGTCTTAGAATTAGAAAGTCTTTTGAAATGTATAATATTTTTAACATGAATAAAGCTCCTGTTTGGTTTGATATAGCCAGAAATTTTACCATTCATGTAAAAAGTGAAAAATCAGTTCATATTCGTGGAACAGGCAATAAAAATAATTGGTTTACTGTTGTTTTAACATACACTGCAGTAAGAACCTTTTAGTTAATAATCTATAAATAAAAAAATTAATTTAGTTTTTAATTTTTATTATAGATTGTATCAAATTACCATCCATTTTCATTTTTAAAGGAAAGCAAATGCCACGTGAAGAAAAACCTTCTCCTGATGTGATTGTATAGTTTCAGAAAAGTGCTTAGATAAATGCTGATCTTATGAAATGTTACATTGATTATCTTAATCATATAAGAAGGTCAAATAATCAGTTCAGATTTCCAGCCATTATGGTATATGACTCTTTTAAGGACCATTTAGAGGAGTCAGTTAAAAACAAATTTAGCAAAAATAATATTGATTTAGCAGTAATTTCAGATAATTTAACTAGCATCTGTCAACCACTTAATGTTACAATTAATAAGCCATTTAAGGATAATCTTCACAAAGAATGGCATTACTAGATATCTAATGATGATGCTGAGTATACTGTAGAAGGAAACCATCGACATGCAAAAATAAGTGATATTTGTGGATAGATCATATGAGCATAAAAAATGTTTTTAATGATTTATTACCCATTCCTTTAAAAATATATTATATCAAATGCTTTAGATAGAAGAAGATAATGTTATTTATGAAAAAATTGATAATTTTCTTAAAGAGATTTAAGATGAAAATGAGAAAGAACTTGAAATTATTGATATGAATAGTGGATAATTAGAAATTATATTTTTATTATATTTGTATAATTTGTTAATTTATAAATTTGTAAATTTGTAAATCATAATAATAAAGGTTAAAATAGGAAGTACTTATTTTTGATGGTATTTATTTTCGATTTTTACTTGAAATCACATAAAATTAAGGGAGATGCTTATTTTCAAAGGTGTTTAATTTCGATAAATATAGTATTTGTAGAGAGTTAATAGGAGAAGATTAAAATCTTTTAAAAAGATTTTTAATCTTTTTTTGTTAGTATTTTATACATCATATATGTGCTGACAGACATTACATTATGTAAACAAAATACACACTTTAATATATTACACCTAACCCAGTTTCTGATTGGCAAATACACGTAAGTGTCCTTCAGATAATGTCACTTTCAAATGACTATCTACAATCCACTTCGTCAGCAAAAATTGGAATCTAAATGAATTCACAATTTGGATCATTATCAATCATTCTGATGACAAGAAAAAAAGAATTGATTACATGACAAAAGGTTTCAGAAATTACAGTAAAAATAGCTTTGACGTAAATGTAAAAAAGAAGGCAAACATTTTACTCAATAGTTTAAAGGTGAAAATATAAGTGTATATTCTGCAATATATCTAAGGGACTACTTGTCAGTCAAGAGTTGAACTACTTGTTTACTAATCAAATCACATCTTATGACACATCTAAAGGACTATTATCAGCCGGATGTTGAATTACTTATTCGCTACAGATTTCTACAATTAGACTGGCTTTTATTTATGTTTATTTAAAGGATATAAGCTAAATCATTCTATATATTCTATCCTTTTATTTTTCAATAAATACACCGAAAAGGAATAGAAAACTAACAAGATAAAGGCTAATTATTTCTAGACGTTAAAAAATAAGTTAAATTACAAAGTAAATAAGAAATGCGACTAGCTGATATTAAATGTTCAGCGATAATTTTATTCTCACCATTTCTGTATATAAAATCTTTAAGATTATACTAATAATTTTACAGGTCCAACTGTTACAAATTCATACAAATGCAGCAGTAACAATTCATCAACAAATTGCTAAAAATTTTGTAAAAGTGATTCAGAAAATTTTGATGGTGAAAGGAGATCAGGTTGAGAAAACTAACCTAGAATAGCCATATATATCAGAGAATAAGGTTATATTTTTCCATCTTGTTTTTTAATATATAGTCTGCTTTCTTACCTTTCAAGTATGCACAGATTAGAATTATCACGTTCAATGATGATTTCTTCTCAGATCTCAGATACATAGAAGATGAAAACGATTCAGAAAAGGTAATGATCCTTTTATATTATATGTACAAAAGTAATTGGTTAAAATTTTAGAAATTTTTTTGCTTTACGAATACAAATTTGAGGAATTTGAATCTGAGAAATCAGATGTAATGTATGATACTATTGCTGAAACTCAGAATTACATTGTGGATAAGAAAGAAAGAAAGGTGAGTTATAGAATTCCATTATATTATTTGTTATTTAAAAAGTATTGGTAATTATATATGATAATTTGGATCATGATTGATAAAGTATTATGACTTAATTTTTTTATGTAGATTTCAATCAAGTTAAATTCTAATAATAGAAAAAATAGAGGAATCGTATACAAAAATGAAAAAATAATGTATATAGAAGTTGTCTTCTAAAAGATATATAGAAGAAGAATTATACAATGCAAATCATTGAAATACAAATAGTAAGTATCTTACCTGTTATAACAACATAACAACTCAACATCTAATCTTTCTATATAATTTTATCCATTTCTTCATTATAAACATGAATGATAATGAAGTAAAACCCCATTTTACTGAGACAAATTGTATGAAATAAAAAACGCATCTAGATCTAATATACCTCCTATATTAGATGAAGTTGTCAATTATCTCAAACAAATAAATGAAAAGGTAATGGTAAATTTCCACTAACAAAATTTATATCTGCATATATTTGTTGCTGATTGATTTACTTTTTCAGTCAAGTTTGAAAGAAGTAAGAGATTTTATTAATAAATGTGATAAAATATCAGAAAAGTCTTACGATCAGTTAAAAAATCACGATATTGATTATATTTACTATTCTGTTTATTTCATGTAAGTTGAAATCAGTTATTAAAAAATAATCATAAAAGCTCATATATATATTTTTATTACTGAGTTTGAGAACTAGAAAGCGGAGGTTTAAAATAGAAAAATCTCAAATCATGATATAACTACCATATATAATTTCTGATCATAAATCAAGGTTTTAGTGATATTAATAGAACATCAATAGTCTAGCAATGATTTTACTTTTTACCGTTATACATATATATTAGTTTTAGATTTGATATTTAAAAATTCATTATTCTTTAAGAGAAGAAAGTACTAGTATAGCTATATCAAATAAAAAGAACATTAGAAGAAAAACTAAGTAATAGAACAAAGCTTAATCTCTGTGGTAACTGGATTTTATGATCAGTAGGCAATGAAGATAATGATGAATTTAGAGCCAGTGAGACTGGCAAAAAATTTTTTAACAAATTTGACACAGAAACTTTAACTAAATATAAGCTAAAATTACTGAAGATGCTTAAGGATATAATCGTCAAATTATTAAAAAAAGTCAATTAGAATATTGATAAAAGAAAACAAATATAAACTGTGAGAATAGTCTATACTGGTGAATATTATTGATGTTCTCTTTACAATTTGACTTTATAACCTAATTAATTTTACATTTAATAACATTTGTAAGGCTTTCTATGATGATATTATATTTGGATAATCTTTATTAGAGTTCCGAATGAGTCGAGTCGAGTCGAGTTTAAAGACCAACTCTATTCGACTCATTTTTTTCGAGTCGAGTCGAGTCAAATTTATTTTATAAAATCTTTCAATTTGATTTGATTCGAGTTATATAAATTTTAAACTCAACTCAATTTGACTCGACTCAATTTTAACTCGATTTGATTTGAAAAAAAATAATAAAAAAAAATAAAAAGATTAGAAGAAGGGAAGGGGGGAAGAGCAAATGATTCATTATCATTCTTCTTGAACGATTTTTTTTATTGTTCAAGTCAAATGATTCAGGTTATTGTTCTTTTTGAATGATAAAAAAAATCGTTCAAGTTGAACGATTCAGGTCATTGTTCAAGTTGAACAATTCAGATCATCATTTAAGTTGAACGATTCAGGTCATCATTCTTCTTGAACGATAAAAAATATTGTTCAAGTTGAACAATTTGTTATCGTTTTTCTTGAACAATAAAAAAAATCATTCAAGTCAACTCAAGTCAACTCGAATCAAGTTGAGTTTAAATCGAGTTAAGTTAAATATTTAATTCGACTTGAATTTGACTTGACTCGCAAATCATCAAGTCAAAAAAACATAAACTCAACTTGATTTAAACTGGTCATTTTCTCATTTGATTATCATTCTTTCTATTAGCACTAGTGAGACTTGTTATTTTGATGTACTAATGAATGCAATCTTCTCAAAGAAAGATTTTCAAAATGGATTGGATTTTTAGTATTATCATATTTGTTACATAAGTACCTTCATTAAGTGAATCTTCAAAATCTGATCTAAACACAAATTATTCCAGATATCACTCCTATTAATAATGAATCAGTGATATATACAGCTAACTCTTATTATAACAAACTCTATGTCTTAGACCTCAACTTCGCTATAAAGTTATAGTGAAGATTTTAAGAGATTTGATTGGTTAATTCGCTATAATAAGAGTATTTTTATTATATTTGTTCAAAAAATTCGTTATATTAAGAGTTCGCTATATCAAGAGTTGACTGTATTTAGTAATATTTTTCCTTATTATTATTTACAATATATCAAGAATATTAGTTACAATTATAGTAAATATCTCTACTGATTCTTTTCAAGAACTATCATGTTTTAATTTATCAGATAAACTTTTTATTTAATGTTTATTGAAGTTTACTATAAATCTTCTATATATTTTTTGAATTATTAATAAATTTGATGATATCATTCGATGTGACAGTTTCTAGTAAAAAGAGCTGAATTAGAAACTTGATTGCTATAATTCTCAAAAATTATAAAGTACTTACTAAAAAAGTATTTTGTATTTTCTGTGAGAGGTTCTAAACTAAATCTGAATTATCACTAATAACTCTACTAGTAAGTGAGTTTCTTCATAAAAGGTTAGAAGCAGTAATTGATCTTAATTTAAGTATTAATTCATTAAAAAGTGAGAATTGTTTCCTCTATAATATAATAACCAGTTAATAAAAAATTTAGTCCTGAGAATATTATCTGCAAATTCTTATCAAAAGTTTCAATCTTATATTATTCAAGTTTGCATCAATTTGTTTTGAGATAAAAGGTTTCTCTTTATTTGCTTTCATAATTCTGATATCCTATAAGCTACAAACGTTTTTAAAAAACATATCAAACTATAGTAATAATAGATTGAGTTATTATTTTTATAAATAAAATCACCTTTTTAAAATTAATATGCGCGTGCTATCAGCTGTTGTAGCAAAAATTATTGTCTTTGTAAAACCTTCATATCAATAATAACTTTTGCATAGTACAATAATAATTACATATAGATAAAGTATAATGCTACAGTATATTTATTTTTCATGTGTCTAAGGAAAATAATTATCTCTTAATTGTAGGCTATTAGAATATATAAACTATTATGCTTACTATTTAAGTAATACTAAAGTTATGCCAAATTATCATTCTATCTAACAAATATTTTTTTAGATTTATTTTATAAGAACTTACCTGATAAAGTATTCCAAGAATTTTCATTGATGTTTAAACCTTAGATATAAAGATTCATTGCTAACAAAATTGCTTAATAAATCACTCCTCTTAACTTTTCTTTCAGAATCCATGGATCCTTCTCTATTTCTTGATAGATCATTGAGGTAGCAATAATATGTTTTTGTTTAGAGTTACTAAAAAATTGTAAATTTTTAAATATAATTCAGAAGACATAGTTTAGTGTTGTTAATATAAAATAAGCAATCTAAACTAAAAATTTCATATATCTTTTTAAATAATTCTATTTTATGTCTATCTGAACCTATATTTGTCATAAAAATTTATAATTAATTTATTAAAAAAACAAAAATGATATTCAAAATTGGAAATTTTGATGAGATCGCTAAGTATAGGACTGGTTTTAGAGACCCAATCCTAAATCCTAAAATTTTAAATTTTTGTTTAAGGAGATCCAATGATTTCTACATATAAGTCAATGATCTCTTCATGAATTTACTTTATCTGTGTATTCATCACATTTAAAAATGCACATCTGGACGCAGTATATTATACAGTAAAATGATTTTATCATTCGTGATCATAAGCGTGATATCTCTTCAACTTTTTCAAGAACAGACCTCTCTGTCCTTTATTCTCAACGAACGATATTTGTCAAATCATATGAAGGTTATAATAGTAAGTCTATAACTGGCAATCATTTAACCAGTTTCTAATTTAACTTTCTAGCCCTTTTCACTTATTTACGAGACTGAAATGACAAATCGTATCATGATTTTCTGAATTTAAATCAGAATATTATAATTTTCTCGTTAACAGAAATTTATGATTGGGATTTCGACAATACTTGAGTCACAAATTTCATAAGCTGAACTTGGGTTAAGAGAATCTCAAGTTATTAAAGCAAAGGTGCGTTTTTTTTATATTTTGCAAAGAGAGGATAACTCTTAGTCGAACTGCAACACGAGCATTGACTTACAAGAATTACTGAGGTTTGATACTTGTACCTACTCCAGGTGTTCTTAATTCAGGTGCCTTAACTTTGTTGTTGGTAAATATCTGTTAGTTTTAGAAGAAAAACTGGCTATATACTCACTATAGATAGAATCAGAACAGCGTAAAAACAGCTTACGAACGTACTGGAAAAATGGTAATAGAAGAATATATAAGAATAAGATATAATAATACAATGGTATGATGTTTGTTTAATCAAACCTATAATCAAGAAGTTTAACTTACATCAAAAACCTATAGCGAGCACGACTATAGATAAAATAATCTTTCATGATACTCCTGAAAAAAATACCAAAAGTGATTGATATCCAAGTATCAGTTCTTTGTAATGTTTGTTAGAATGAAATTAACCCAGAAATTTCAGAACCAATTATTATATTAATTTACAGATACATATGCTATCATAATTGTCTTGAACGAAGAGAGTACAACATTTATTCAACACAATTACAACCACCATATTTTACATTAGAAGGTATAAGATTATAAATTGATCATAACTGGTTCGTTTCAACAGGATCCTATGTAGCCTCATGTTACATACTGTATGTAATTATTTTGGATATGAAGCTAATAATTGTTCAAATATTAACGAATATATTGCAAAGTATGTCAATCCAAAAAAGTGGGATCATGAGCAAAACAGTTATAAGACTTTTATTCATTTAACTTATTTATATCAAACGATGGATTCAATAGCGGAGAAGATTGTTAGAGTTGAATAACAATGCACCATCTGGCTCCAATTTTGGATCCACTAGTATTTGCTTTTTTCTAGACTTTTGTATAATTGCAAAGGCCAATCAGCATTGACTCAATTATTGAGCAGGTGGTTGATGATTCTGATATTTGCAACGAAATCACAAAAGAATTACATGAAGACGATACCCTGTCTAATCTACCATTGAAGAGTCTTCTGGCAGATGTGTTGAAGATATTATTTTCAATGAAGAAAAAAACTCACAGTCGAGTCACTATTACATTCTTGGGTAATAGATTTAGGTGACTTGGAGATGAGGAATTGTTCACCACAGCGTCCATCCCTGATTCTAGTTTTAAACAATTAGAACTCGAGTAAATATTCCTAACTATACTGTTTGGACGATGATTCATCACGTGATCAAAGATTTACAATTAATGGTTAAACTATTAAATCAAAGGTCACTCTGAAGATTTTTTACAATGATAAAGCAGATATCCTAGCTAAAGCAGGAATCAAGTTCCGTGTTCTAACACGAATCACGTTTCCGGTTCTCATTTAAACCAGCTAGGCTCAATCCGTTCTCGTCGCCCTCATCGTCGACGTTACGTTCGCGATAGCAGTGTTGTCATGGGACAGGGATATGGGACGGGATGGGACGGGACAGTCCCAGGACACATTTTCAATTTTTTATATCCGGGACATTTTTGGGACAAATTTTACTATTATAGAATATATATGATAAACGATTAATTAGAACCATTTTTTGGGACATAATGGGACATAATGAGACGGCGGGACATTAAAATCTGTGGGACACGTCCCGTTGGGGTGCGCTGTCAACATAGTTTAACAAAACTATATATGGTCCTATAGTAAACTTATTATTAGAGATGACGATCATTTTAACTTCGGGTTTTGCGAGCAATTTTTCTAAAATTTAATAACTTGTACTCTATCAACATTTAAGTAACGCAGTAAAGTTGAATGGGTACATGATAAATTTAAGAAACATAAAATACCTCGTTTTTGTCAAAACTCACGTAAAAAAAAGTTATTTATTTAGAATTTTTTTAAAAAAAAAGCGATCTATTTTGTGAAAGAGAGATATTTTGAGTATTTTCGAAATCTGAAATGAAGGATCCAGAGTTATTAAATGAAGATATAGTTTCGTTAATAGTAAATTTATCATAAAATAATTTAAATTATAATAAAAATAGCTTAATATAAAAAATCTTCAATAGTAACTTTTGTTATAGGACTATACTTAGTTTTGATTTAATTAGTTGACAGCGACACCTCAACGTCCCGTGACAACACTGCGCGATAGTGCCTATCGTTATCGTGGATCTAGAAATCACATTTACTAGACGCGAAATAAATATTTTATTGAAAACATCGAAAATATTAAATTATCGTAGAATAGAAAGTAACTCGTATATTTTTCCTATTTTTCATTTCGTACATCTTATTACGAATTTCTTTTTTATTATTTTAACATATGTTCCCGTGAGTTCCTTATTCGAAGATCGTCTTTTTTGGTCGTATCTGCTCGCACGAATTGGGAAAAAATTTAGTTGTAAAATTAATTCTTAAATTATAGATAATTATTTTTAATTTTTATAAAATTTTAATATTATTATATTATTATTATTAATCAAAAGATTTTTTTTTAATAAAAATGTTAAAATTATCCTAAAATATCTACAATAATATATATTTATATATATTTTTTTTAAAAAAAAAGAAAGAAAAAAAAAAAAAACAATGTTAAAAAAAAAAAAAAAAAAAATTATTTTACAGAAAATGAAAATGATAATGAATTACCAAGAAAATAATGAATTAATAAATAATAACATGATGATGATAATAAGTAATAAAATGATCATTTTCTATTAAAAATATGATATAATAAAAAAAACTTTTTTTTAATACTTTTTTTTAAAAAAAAAAATTGTTTAAATGTATAAATGTATATAAATTTTTTTTTTTTTTTTTGTCATTAATAAACAAAAATGTAGATGATTCAATAATTTTTTTATTTTGTTTCCTTGCTTGATGTAGCTCGGTGTGTAACACTTCCGGTGTGAGTTATATTTGCGTTATGTTTGTCATTTGATGATTGTCTTGTTGGTATTCCAGATTTCGATAAATTCCTTGATTTTAAAGACGAATACGTAGGAATCGATGATGTCTTTGATGATGATTTTTCTTTAGCTTTTTTAGTTGCACGTGTATTCAGACCACCAGGTCTCCATGGTGGATTAATAAACGCCGGAGGATGATATACAATCTTTTTCTGACTATCATCTAACATTAAACTATTCTGCATTTCTTCGAGATCTTTACGTAAAACAACGCTTTCGATCAAATCTTTGCGTTGATTTATTATCTTATAATCAAAAATGAATATTAGTCAAATGTATATAAATAGGTAAAATATTAATCATTTCACTCATTATGCCTACTTGCAATCCGCTAAAAACTTTATTGATCATTGCTTCTCGTTTTTCGATCTGAGCCTGTAATCGTTTATGCTCTTCCATTATACCGGAAAACTAAATATATAATGATCAAAAAGATGACTCATTTGATCATAAACTAATCAGCAAAAAGTTTGAAAATGATCATCATGACACCAACCTGGTCTTGTAATTCCTTTAATCTTTGTCTCTCCGCTTCAATTGTTTTATTCTTTTCCTCCAACTGTTCACAGAGTTGTTCATTAAGCATAGAAAATGTATGCTCCGCTTTTGCCGTTATAGTCTTATTTTCATTAGCCGCCTATTTTATAAAAAAAAAAAACCGCCAAGACCATATTTTAAGTTTTTTTTAATAAATATATCTTAGTAAAAAATAACTCTTGATAAAATTTTGTCGCAATAATTGCAGTATGTATAACAACACAAAACGATCCGAAATATGATCATGTACCTCCATAGAAGCTTTTTGAATGGTAATTAACTCTTGTAATTCATTATTTCTTCTATTTAATGCTTGTATTTGTGTCTCAAAACCCCTGCAGATATAAAAGTAATATAATTAATACGACAACACTTTTCCAATTTATGCATGTCCACAAGTAATTCAATATTCAAAAATCCTTTTTTTTGCCTCCAAAAGTCACCGCATCTCCAAAATTTTAAAAGAAACTATACTTGATATTTTCAACTAATGATTCAACTTTTTCTTTAGCGCCTTGCTTTTCGACTTTAAGTCTTTCTTCGGATTGGATTTCTCGGTACTCTAAATCTTTCAATCGTGCTGTCCATTTCCTTTCTTCTTCTTTCATCTTAGATTCCATGATTCTTGCATGACGTTCAGCCTCTTTCAGTTTACTTTCAGCTTCTTCGGCACGAACGTTAGAAGCTTTAAGCTCATCAAGTTGTTCGCGCATGACTGATAATTTGTCCGTAAGTTCTTCATTTATATTCTTTAATGAGGTTGAAAAAAAAGTTATTTTAAAAAAATTTATTAAAGTACTTCAAATATATAAAAAAAATGTAAAATACCTTTGCAGCCTCAAGTTGTCCTTGGTTTCTTTTAGCCTGATCTCTCCAATCTTTTTGAGCTACAGTAGCTTTCTGGATCATGCCTTCAAATTTATTTAACAAACGTAATTTTATATCCATCTGGTTCTTGAGAGACCTAAAATAAAATAAATTATTTTTTAAAAAACTTCAAAATGTTATTAATCATTTAAGAAATGATCAATTTAATTATTACTAACTCATATTGTTCTTGCCAACGATTATCAATTTCTTTTGTACGTAGATCAAAAGTGTTATATACATGACTAAGAGTCTTGAGCTTGGATAAAAGGTGCTCGTGGAAAAGAGCGAAGTTGGCCGAAGGTTTTGGATAATTTGACTGAAAATCCAAGATATGAAATTAGCAAAAAAAAAATTTTTTTCGCGAAGGTATTAGAAATATTTATTACGAACTTGTTTATTTGTGCCATCTGACATTATATTATCCAAATATTGGTAAGTAGTCATTAAAAGCGTGTTACGCTCAATAATTTGTTCACGATATTGAGTTTCATTCGAATACGTGGCCTAAAAAAAATAAATTCTAATAAATTCCATTCCATGTAATACATTAACGAGTTTTCTTCCTTTACCTTCTTTTCTTGGGTAAGATTATTTTCCAAGTGGGCTACTTGAGCTTTTAACTCTTCAATTGTGGAATTTTGATCTCGAACGTCCTATGATAAAACATTTGATTAATCTTGCTCATAAGAATTATAAATTTTGACAAAAATGACTGGAATTTAATTTCAATTCGTATTTACCATTTGTAGATTTCTGAAAACTTCTTCAGCTTTAGCGCGTGCACTTTCACTAGATGATAACTTTTCGTTCAACTTTGTTCGTTGATTATTCTAATGCCAAACCAATCAATAAATTCGCTTTGGTTAATTAAAAAAGTTTACTATAAACCATTATACTAAACTTACGTACCAAATGTTTCATCTCATTTTCATATTCAATGATTTGGTTCTTCTGATTCTCTAGTTTATCACCAAGGTTTTCAAGAAGAGTGCGCAAACGTTCGGATTCATGTCGACTTGTATCCAATTCCTAAAAAAGGATATATAATAAAGATCACACGTGAGTTTACATAATGTAATATATGAGTAATTAATTTGGTAAATACGGTACCACTCTCAATCTTTCTTGTTCTCTCGCATAACGTTCTGCTGTCTCCTTTGTTCTACTTGTCTGATTACTTAATTGTTGATTAGCATATTGGAGGTCGGCATCACGCTCTTGAATTGTCATATTTAAATCCGACATTTGTTGTTCTGCAGCTGACAATTTCTATGAGATTAAAATTATCATTTTGTTAAAAACGATAATAAAAAAGTTTGAATATAATTTACGAGAAAAATCAATTACCTCAATTAACTCATTTAATCTTTGATCATTTTGTTTCTCATTGTCCTTTTTATCTTTGCGTGCTTTATCTACCTCTTTTTCATAGAATTCTCTCTCACTGTTTCTTTCAGCCATTAATTCTTTCTCACGCGACTCGGCCGCATTACGCTGTTCAACCTCATAATCCAGGTCTTTCTTCATTTCGTCAATCTGTGTAGAATAATTTTCTACCTCTTGGCGAAGAAGGTCTAGTTGCTTATCTGTCGAATCTTTTACGGCTAACAATTCCGTTACTTTAACTTCATTCATGCTGAGTTTCTAATCAACATTAAAAAAGATATTAATTATCAAAAATAATATATAAAATTACAATGATCATATTTCATACCTCTTTCAGATCTGAAATTAATTCTGCATGTACTTTCTCATCATGTTCAATGTTCTTGGTCTTAAGTTCCAACTCCATTCGTGTCTAAATAATAAAAAAAAAATGGTAAGTTATAAAATTACTTATAAATATCCAAAATAATAAAAGTTTACCTTGTCAAGGGATTGCGTTAATTCTTCTATCTCACGTTTATGATTGTCCAACTGAAGTTTTAAATCAGATATTGTCTCTTGAGTGTGAGACAAATCCTCCTTGCGATCATGATCCACAGCATTAAGATCTGCTACTAATTGCTCATTATCTTGATGACATATATCTAATTCCTTTAATCAATAAGTAAAGATTATTTACAATAAACATTAAGACAATGCATCATAAAATGAAATGTGGTTACTAGAAATATGACATACTTCTAAGAGTCTGTCTATATATTCTTTCAATTCAGATTCCATTCGGTCCATATCCTCCTCAAGGTCTTGGTTTGCTACATTAGCAGTTTCTAATTCTACTATAAGGTGATCAACTTCCGTGGACTTGTTACGAAGCTGAAGTGTTAATTCGGCAACTTTATCTCGTAATAGACCAAGGCTCTTATTTTTTTTTTATAAAAAAAAAAAATAACAATAATAATAATAATTCTAGTCTCATACTATCAAAAAAAAAAAAAAAAAAAGGAAAAAAAGAAAACGAAAAAGAAAACCTAATCACCTCTTCATATTGGTCGCTAAACTCTCCATTCATAATACGTGAAGAAATATCTCCACGCGAAGATGCTGAGCTCATAGGACGACTTCTAATTAATTCCAACTCGGTCTCGTTCTCATGTTTAAGTGCTTTAAGATTGGAGATTTGCTATAAAAGTTTTAATAAATACGTTAGACATCTTCAAAAAAAAAAAAAAAAAAAATAGAACGCTCAGCCAAAAAAATTATTCACGTACCCCTTTCAACTGCTGTATTAATACACTATGTTTTTCTGCTTCTTCTTGTCTCGCTTTATCTGCAGCACCTTTAATCCTTTTCATCATTTCACGATTATCAACAATTTCCTCATCGCCATTCTGTAATCCCTCAAAATTTTTTATAGTGTCTTCCTGCAATCTCCTCAATTCTGTTAATTCGGCATTTGTTCCTTGCATTTGATTTTTAACATCAAGCAATTGGCGTCTAAGTCCATTTGCTTCATTTGAAATGTTTTGTTTTTCCTCCCTTTCTTTTTGTAATAATTCTTTGTAATGCTGTAGCTCTGGATTTTGCGTTGACTGCCTTGAATCGAATGAATCCATAGAATCAAAATCAAAACTACCATCAGGTTTTATTCTCTTTACAGTTTCGCGAAGCCGTTTATTTGCTTCCTTTTGTTCAACAAATTTACGTTGAGCCTCGTCCCTTTCCTTACGTAATTCATCAATAGTATCACGAGCTCTATGTAATTCCAGTTCGGTTTCTTCTGATGGTGACGTTCCATTTTGTAATGTAGTACCGGATTGATGAAGCATTTGTATCGCTTTCTCAGCATCCAATAGCAATTTATTCCTTTCTTTCAAAGTAACAGTCAATTCATGATTTTGCATTTTAATTTCCACATTCTGATACAAACATTAAAAGGTAAATAAAAATGAATATATATCATTTTTTGGGGTAAAGTTATCCGAATCAATTCCCACCTCTTTTAAAGCTCTTTCCATCTCATCGGGACCCATCTTACTAACACGTTCTTCCAAAAAATAAACTTTCATTTTTAAACTAAAGTTTTCCTTTTTGATTTCGTCAATCACCTAACCACAATTTCCAATTAAAAGGGGGAAAAGAAAGGATTTTTTTAGAATAAATGAAAATCATAAAAATTATTATTTTAGAGCGGTAAATACCCTTTCTTGCTCTTTTAATGTCATTTGAGTGTTTCTTGATGGTGCATTAGGGGGCCAACGTGGATTATTACGCCTGTTCCTAGCGGATTTCGCATCACCAGCATCAGACATTTTCCTTCCATTTGTTGCTTCCTCATTGTTCAACAATCGGGATACATTAAAAGTGAATTTATTCTCGTCCACCGGATTCAATTCTCTCGTACTATTTCCATTGTCTTGGGTAGAATTTTGAAATGAAGAGGTAGGCTGTTTGGACTTATCCTGAAAAAATGACGAAACATTCTTTTCCAAGGTGTCCAAGCCTTTCGCGAAATTGGCATCGATAGAGCCGAAGCTCAATTCGGCATCATCGAAATCGAAACTCCCGTCAACTACTGGAGACAAAGAATCTGTCATGCAAACTTATTTTCTGACGTTAAAAAAAAAAAAAAAATTAAAAAAAAAATATATATATTTATAAATAAATAGTTTTTTTCGAATTGTTTATTTAATTACGATCGTTAAGATTTTTTTTTTTTCTGTTTTTTGTAGATTGGGTCTATTAGTAATGATAATGTAACTAATAAAGTGGTGATTATGTTTACATGTTTGATCACGGGACCACCTTTTTGTGGTATAAAATGACACGAAAATCGTAATTATTACTGACACCGTAAAGTCCAAAAGCACGTGTTTCAATGCCCAAATAACTAGTTTATACAGATTATTTTTCCAAGATACTAAATAGATAATCCGCATTTTAATTTGATTGGTAATTGAAATTTTTTCGACCGCATTTAGTGAAACCAAACATGGAAAAAATTCCCCAGCGAAATTTCTTTTTTGCGTGGTTTCGTTATTCCTTTTGAATGGACCAGCCCTGTAAACGCATAAAGCGAGGACAAATGACATGCAGATTCATAAGGATTCTTTGTAAAAACTGTCAATGGTTCTCCCATTTCATTTTTTTTTCTCTAGAATTTTTTTTTATACACCGTGAACCTCATTATGATAAAGGTATTTTTTTTTAATATAGCACAATTGCTCAATGTAACTGTGTAAGTTTTCAGAAAAAGGAACTTTTATTATAACAAAATGAGGTTCCCTATATATTTTTGGGGACTGGTAAGTATTTAAGGAGGGTAAAGCTAAATTGAAAGAATGCTATTCATGAAAGAATATGAAATCCAAAAAAAAACTAAAGAAAATAAAGAAAGATAATATATACAAAGCGAAAACATATATGTATAATATATAAATTTATATAAAAAGCCATTATATGAACGAACTAACTGCAACTATAATTAAAAACCTATCGTTCAATCGATTTTTATTCTTCTTTATCTCCTCTAGCAGCAACGGGAGTATTCCAATCTTTGGATAAGAACTCGTCAGTAATTTCTTTTCCGCTAGTTTCATGCCCATTATCATTGTAAACAACTCCACCGGTAGGAGAAAGTTGACTAGAAAATCCGACAGTATTATCTAAAGTGATAATAGTAGTAGCGGTAGAGGTGTTGATGGCGGTGGTAGTGGTAGTGTCGTTATTGTCCGGCTTAATGGAAGATTCTGAATGACGATAAGTTTTATGATACATTTCTCTTTTATAATCATTCCTATCATATGATGATAGTCTTCTTTTATGCAGCTTTGGTCGTTCCGTTTTCGTATTTTCTTCATTTGAAAATGCCCTATAATGATGCGGTGGAAGTGTTGTTTCACCTGATAAGGGTTCCATTGTATTTTTTATTTTTAAAAATTTTTTTTTTTTTTTTTTTTTGAGAAGTTTTTGTATGTACTTGTAAAAGAAAAGAATTATTTTATGGTCAGTTTATATATAAATAAATTTTTAATTTAAATAAAAATATTCTAATACAAAAACAAAATCACACTATTCCAAAAAAGAAACAAAAAAAAAAATCATTTAAAATTTGAGCAGAAAAATGAAAAAAACCTAAGAAAAGATTTTTTCAAAGGGAAAAAAGATTTTTTTTGTTATCTTGCTTTTCACATGTAATTCACTAAAAGTGAGTACAAAGCTGAAATTCCAATGAAGATTTACCTAAATCCAAATAATGAATTATCATTTTAGAAATATCAATGCTCGCATGACACCATTAAAAGAATATTGAATTTAATTAATTTAAAAACCTGTTTAAATACTCGTTTTGATCTGAATTGATTGAAACGCGTAATTTACGCGACAAAAAATTTTAAAAAGAAATTTCTTCGGAAGTTCGTTCGTTTCATTAATTATTTGGAAGTGATTGTAAACTTTTCCATATCTGACAATTGAAAATAAGCCACATCATTGCGGTTCTAAAAAAACTTTTAATTAATTCTTTTTAAGGAAAAACTAGTGTGGCGTTAAAGCGCGGCGTTCGTTAGTGTGTTGAGATATTTTTGTTGTCCATAAAAGCTTGAATTTTATCGAGTTTAAGGGATTTGAGATGTTTCCCAGTTGGGGGACGTATGCCTTGATTCGGTGGAAATTATTCAAAGGCGATATTTTTTTTCTAATTCAAGTGGTGTGAATTCTCCTGTAAATTTTAACTTCTTCAGGAATGAAATAATGGAACCCATTTGGATGCTAGGGGTCTCTTCCCTTCTTTATGATTCCTCAATTGTCATAAACATAATGGCTTTTTTTGAAAAAGAAATTTCATAATTCTTTCTAACGCGTGATTTTGTAATAGATATTTTTTTTGTAAAAATGATCTTTTAAAAATGCCGGAAACTCTAAAATAAAAGAATGATACGCAATAAGTGTAACTAGGAACGGAAATCGTTGTAAAGCCCGGACATCTTGTATTTTGTTTTATTTAATTATCTATTATCTTTCCGAAACTATTTACAATATGTATTTAAATAAATTTACATCATATCCATTCCAGTTATACGTTGAATTCATTATTTCCCACCCCTATATTCAGCAGGTTGTATTCATAAAAGATAATTCAAAAAACTTGTATTATTACAATAAAGGAAATTTTACATATTATACGGATAGAAGTTATATCAATTGCTTAATTCCATGATATTTAATCCATTTAATGCTTATTTTTTAACACAATTAATTTACACATTTTTATTAAAAAAAAACTCTTTTAAAACAATATTAAATCTACACTTTAAAAACATTTAATTATAACAGGTTAAAAGTATTCAAAAGAATGTTTAAAGCATTCATATTTTGCTAAAGTCTTATGTGCAAAAAAAGTTATTTGTATATGTGATGCAGTAATTAAATTTTCAAGAAATTAGGATAAAGATAATATTAATCATCATGTTTGATAAAGATAAAAACTTAATTTTAATATTGATGTTGATATTAATAAAAATATTATTTTAAATTCAAATAAAAAAACTTTTATTCTGCTAGAATTTTAATATATATTGATCATACTCTTACAAATTTTGATAATTCTTATTATGTAGAAGTAATTGCAAAGAAAATAGATTTAAAAAGAATTTTTTAGAAAACAACTTTATTTAAAAGAAAAGGAAAACACAATTACTATAATATATGTCATATAAAATAAAAAAATTATAAGGTAAAGAAAATACTTTAAATTTTAATTTTTTTAATAAAAATTAACTTCTATTTTAATGTTTTTTAGTAATTATAATAATAGAATAGAACTTTCATTTTGTGTAGAATACTTTTATTGTAAAAAAAGAAAAGAATCATCAAATATACTTATAAAATCAACTTTTTTCGTATTTATATTATTATATAAATTTTCTAGTATTATATACTAGCATATCTTAAAATAACAACTTAATTAAATTTAGATCAAATTTTTCAATATTTATTTTTTATTTAAGATAGTAAAAGAGTTCAAATAATAATAAATTATTTAAAAGTATAAATAATTTTATAATGATATTGAAGTAAATCAAAAAATAAAATTGTCAATAATATTATAAAAGATGAAAATTATAAATATTTATTAAATCAGTTTAGTATAAAATTTAACAGCTAGTAAAAACTAAACTTAAAGTGATAAAAAATTCTTATTTTTTGTTTGATAAATTAATAAATGAAAATTTCTTTGTATACTTTAAAAAAAAATCAAAAACTAAAAATCCACTAATAATAAAACAAAAAAGTAATTTTTATTTACATATTATTATTATATTTATTAAATTTTAATTTATTAATAAATTAATAATTAATCTATTTATTTAATTTAATAAGAACATATCACTCTTTTTATAAATGATATCAAGAAATTCATTTTTTATTTAAATTATTCAAGTTTCTAGTGTTTTAAAATTGATTTCTATAGAATAATCCTTTTGGATTCCTTTAGATACAATTGTTATTTATACATAATGGATTTTACAAAATAAATAACAATTTTCTTTAATAGATTTACATAATATAAAAATAAATTAATAAATATATAATACTTTTTGATTTTTTTTTAAATTCAATATTACCATTTTGATTTTTGATTTTATTTAATAAATCACAAATTTTTAATAAAAAAGGATAAAGTAAGAATTTTATATAATAGAAATATTCACTACTTGAATAATTAAAATTTACTATAACTTTATTTTTAAAAAATTATTAATAAGCAATAACAAAATAAAAAAATGAATCTGAAAAAATAATGTAATAGATGTATTCAAACTATTTTTTTTTTCTAGTTAATTTTAAAAATTATAATAATATTTAAATTTTTCTTTTATAATTATTATTTACTATAAAATAATTAAAAAAAAAATTAAATTAAAAATTAAAAAAAATATTTAATTAAATTTTGAAAATAGTTTTCTTTTTCTTTTTCTTTTAACATTTATCTTCTTGTAATATATTTTGTTAATATAGTATTAATGCAGGTCTTTTAGAAGATTTAACAGCTTCAATTTGACTTTTAATTCTTTTTTTAAAACATTTATTATTAGAATATTTATAAAGAAATATATTAAAAAATTGGATCAAGAAAAATAAAAATATATATGATTTTAATGGACTATTTTAAAGTATTAAAAGTAAGTTTTAATTTTCTTTTTAAATTTATAGAATCTTCCTTCATAGCTTATTTTAGTCTAAATATATAGCTCAAGAGGATTAATTATAATTAACAAAATACTTTTAAAACTTTTTTTATTAAATAATTTATTAACATATAATTTAATTTCTCTAAAAAATTTAGTAGATTTTAGCAGGAAATTTTGATTTCTAAGACTATATCATGTTTAATTTCTTAGGATAAGAATAATATATCATTTAAGAATGCTAGAAAAATTATAAGTGTCCAATTTTGATGCATATATACATAAAGAGTAGTTATTTTTATAAATAAAAAATTTTTTGCTCAACTAAGCAAATGTACATTTATTATTTGAAGTTTAAATTTTATTATAAATATTTCTCTTGATGTGTAAAGCCAGTGATGTACATTTTTGATGTCCCAGAGATTTGTTGTCCCAGCTATATGTCCTAGCTATATGTCCTAACCTGTCCCACACTATGTCCCAAAGGTCCTATCTGTCCCATCTATGTCCCATCAGCGTCCCATCAGTGTCCCATCAATGTCCTATGACAACACTGTGTAAAGCTACTACATGTTAAAAAAAAATTATAAATGTTTCACTTATTTCTTTTAAAAAAAATTTGTTTGATTAAGTTAAAGTCACATCTATTATTTAAAGTTTAAAATTAAAACTCTATTATTTAAAGTTACAGTATTTGATGGACTTAAACTATTGATTGTGAAACAAAATTTTGAACTAAACAAATTAATTAAATTCAAAGAAATAAAGTTTAAGAATTTATATTCCTCAGATATAGGATAATAAGCTATATCTGAAATATAAGCACTTTGTGTAAATTTTGATATTTTTTTATTATCTATTAACTTAAAATATTTAAAATATAAAACATATATAATATTTTAATTATTAATCTAAAATATAATGTAGGATTATATATAACAAAAAATATCTTAATATTCACCTATTCAATAATTAAGTTGATATTGATTAGATTTTATAATTGCACAAAATCCTAGATAAAGTAAATATCAGTATGAATTTTTTTAGTTAAGATTATTTTAGACTTAACAATAGTTTTTATTTTCTTAATATAATATGATAATTATATAAAGAAAATTTTACTAATAACATCAGCTTAATTAATTAATATTATATGCTAAACATGTTACATGTTGATTATATAGATATTAATCATTTAATTGATAAAATTTTATATACTTTTTCACATTTTTTTGACTTTGCATATAAGCTAACTATATAAAATTACTAACATTTTTGAATTTTTATCTTATATAAAATATTTGCTTACTTCTTAAAAACATTTTTGTAAGTTTTAAAAATTAAACAGTTTGGTAGTTTTAAGAAGATCTTTTCAAATAAATTGTCTATTATATACAGTTGCATGTGACTTCATAATATAATTATATTATGAAGTCATATGTGACTTGGTCTAGGTTATGAAGGTAACTTTATAGTCTACCAGTAACTTTATAATATAATAGTGATTTCATAGTCTACTGATGATTTTATAATATATCGGTAACTTCATAGTCTTCTGTTGGTAACTTCATAGTCTATTGGTAATTCATAATATAGTAACTTTATAATCTAATTACATGATCTGATGATAACTTCATAACCTATTATTCATATTCTGATAGTGACTTTATAACCTACTTATGAGTAGCTTCTTTGCAATTATAGCATTTTTTCAACTATTTCCTATATAATATAATGGTAATTTCATAATCTAATAGTGACTGGTAATGTTTTATTTTAATGGTGATATCATGATTTAATAGTGACTGTTTTCTTCTTATTCCTAATCCGTTTATATAATAAAATCTATATTGTTATTCTGACTTTCCAGTCTTCTTTGAATACCTGATTCTATAATAAGAGTATTGACCCTTTATACTAGTTTAGATACTAGTTCTATATTAATAATTTATACCTATTTAGTTGCCTTTCTAGATGCTAAAATGTGGTAAAAAAATATCGCGTTATATGGCATAGTAGATCTGCAATTAATTTTAGCTGATATTATGCTATAATTCTGGCTGATCTTGAAACACATAATTTGGAATCTAACTTAGTGACATAATGACGCTATGATAGTGTTGTGGAAACTATTATAGAACTATTAAAGAACTAGTTGAGAACTAGAGAGATTCTATTAGTTCGCCAGTTTTAGACCACTTGTATGCTAGCTTAGATGTTGAATTATTATATTTAATGATCTGATCGAAATTATGAAATAGTGTTAGACAAAATTTTCATTAATTTTACTGTGTTTTCAATTCTAAGAACTTTTCCGTTATCTTATCGTCACTTTCTCACAACTTTCTCCCAATAAAAAATTTGATATAAAAATTCCATAAAAATATTAAGTTTTATAACGTATAACTTTTATGGAAAATCAGTATAATATATACGTTTTTTCCTTAGGTAAAAACCTTAAACTTAATACGGAAAAGTGGGAAAAAACGTATACAAAAAATAAGGAAAAAACGTATATTTTATAATGCTTTAACGGATGCAAAAATCACGGATTAA
>CAJVPP010000132.1:0-46059 GCA_910592005.1 Funneliformis mosseae | reverse complement strand
AATCTGTCCGACACTGAAAATCCGTTGTATTGTAAAATTCGTTATATCAAAATTCGTTGTAGAAAGAGTTGACTGTACTTGCATATTTAACTATATAAAGCAAGCATAATTTGAGTTTAATGCTACAGAAAATAGGCTTATCTTAGTACTAATTGATTATTACAAAATTTCACTATGCTTGCTATGATCGATATGCGATGTTTAGAAAAATAGAAAAATCAATGCGACTTTAATAGAATTTTTCATAATAACTCTTGGTTGAAAAAAATACGAAGAACAAATATAGTAAAAATGATAAAATGAACTGAGTTAAAACTTTGATGTAAGTACATTAACCTAGGATTTCTATCACAACTAGGCAGAGAACCTTTTTAACTGCTCTATTAACAACCTTTCTAGCTCATTGTGAATGACTGCATATTCTGCTTATGAGTCAAAGTCATGCTATACTATGCTATATACATCATTATTTTATTAAACCAAATGTCTGATTCAAATATTATGGTCTTTTGAAAAGAAATTGATCACAAAAGGGAACTGAATGTTGAGCGAATAAGTGAATATAATATATAATATTAGTTAGTTTGTAGAAAATAACAATTTCTGATTTCTAAAACAAAGCTGAAGGAATGCTATAAGCTACAAGAGTAACAACTAATAGAGTCTTGAATCCAATTAGTATGACAAATACAATATACCAACATAATTTGAATAATTTATTTCAAAAATTTGATATTTATAATAGGATGTATGTAGTTAGCAATAATGATAAAATAAACAAATTAGTTATAAAAATTATTCAAGAGTAAAGAAAGAACTTGATACTAAAACTCACTTAGAATTCACATATACTCTTTCTTTAATATTACTGGTCTAAAGCACCACCTATAATATATATTTACATAATAGTCAAACCATCCAGAATTTTTGATCAGATTCTTAGATGACTTTCTATAACGTCAGTTTCTAAAAAGGATAATAATAATACTAAACGAAAAATTTAAGAAAGTTGTTTGATTTAATTCATTTCAATTATCTACAAAGTTATTATTTCTTTTTATCTTTTATTTACTTATTTCTTCTATCATTTTCTAATTAGCTGATCATAATTATGTGACTTTGACATATATATCTAATATTTTACTTTGAGAATGATAAAATATGAAAGCTGATAGATTTTTACAATGGAACATAGTGTTTGTAAATAGTTTGAAAAAAAAAGAAGAAGATACAGAACATATAAGATTTATTTAGAAAAGCTTACTAAAAGTCCTCAGTTATTAAATTCTCATGATAGTGAATCTGTTCAATGGCTAGCATCACAATATTTGAGTTAGTACTCTTATTTTTTGTTTTGTTGTCAGTGTATAAAATTTGGACCAAAAGTTATGTGCACAAGTTGTACTAAAAATAGAAAATTAATGCATGTATTACATAGTATTTCCATTTTTATAAATAATTTATCCATTTTTATATATAATTTATCTATTTTTAGTAATTATTTGTGCACATTTTATGCTGTGTAATATGTGCACATAAAAATTTAATGTGCACATGAATTTTACACACTGTTTGTTATATATATTTTATTTATTAGTTTCAGGTTCATAGCACAAGCTAAGTTACATCTGAATATTTCTTAGTTGATTCTAAAAAAGTATCTTGCTGTAGTTTTGTTATTAACTGCTTAAAGTGCTATATCGAGTCTAAATTCTAATCATCAAGTTGAAAGTCTCAGAGTTGCATCCTTTGAGTATTTGAATGCACTTTACTTTTATTTGCATCCAAGAGTATTATAGCAACAACTTTTATTTTTTTTATACTTATTCAGCAAGAAAGAATTTGCCTGATATAATAATTTTTTAGAAAAATAAATCTAACGTCATGCTAAAAAGAGCATCAACCTTGAATTTTCATAAGATAATTAACCATATATTAGACCTACATTATGATTTTAGTGAAGTACCAACCAATATTACACGAGAAATTATAGAACTTAGTAATGCATTCAAATTTATTTACATTATATTAAGTTATGTGTTTTAACCTTTTTTGGAATAATAGCTTTAGAGCAGAAATCACATTTCTCTCAATCTGAAAGCAAAGGTAACCTTAGTCTTAACTATACCTGCTAATATATTTCTATATCACTTACTATAACTAAGTGTAAATTTTGTTAAGTACTGGCGAGTTTAAGTATGAAATCGTACTTAAAAAATTAAAATATTATTTGCCTTTTTGATATTGAATTTCCTTATACTAAACAACTCTTTATGAAATTATCAACTGATTAGATGCATATTATGGAGAATAAATTAGTATTAGCCATTGGTCATTTGGCCAATTTGGCCAGATAAAATGTTAAAAAATCTTGGCTGCAGTCAAATGCCAACCAAATTCTAATAAGTATTAATACATTTATTAATACTTAATTATTTGGCCAATATATGGCTGTTTGACCATTTTGGTCATTGATCGTAGCTAAATGCTTAATAATAAAATAAATAGATAAAGATAAGCTTATTTTATACTTAGATGAGAGTTATAGAAATAAAACTAATAAATATATTCTTTTAATAATAAAGAGGCTGAAGCAAATATTAGCAAAGAAGAGATTGAAAAGTGTTGGAATGAATGCTTATTAAAAAACTGGTGAATAATAATAACCAAATTATTAAAGTTAATTCAAATGAAAATATGCTTTATGTTTATCTCAATGATCTTATGACCTCTTTCACAAAACAGAAATTTAACAAATTGATCTTCAAAAAATTATGAGTTGCTTTGTTGTCAAAATGTTTATATGCTAATATAAGTTTACCAACACCAAGTGTCATATGAAAGAGAAGAAGGAAAATTTAATATTTATATAAGTTCAGTTTGATCTTGAGATTGGATTTCTCAACTATAGATTTTTATTTTAAAGGAATTGATAAATTGTTAAGAATATAATTTTAAATGATTTTTAATTATTTTTTATAATTAATCTTATAAATCATATTTTATGATAATTAGTAATTCAAATTAAATTAAATTTTTTATACTATAGATAAATATATTAATTTTAGTTTAATTTGGATTACTAATATTTAAAAAATTAATATAATATATAATATTTCAAATTTTATATATTTATATATTAGTATTTATATCAAATTTACATTAATTTCTTATTAACAGTAAAATCAAATTAGCTTAAATATTGATATTTATAGATTTAATATTATATAAATTTAGTTTAATTTGAATTATTAGTTTTTATAAAATATGATTTATATGATTAATTATAAATAGTAATTAAGATAATTAAAATAATTTATACTTTATTTTTTATATTAAATATTTTGATAACTTATAATTCAAATTAGATAATATTTTTATAAATTATAGTATACATTATATTTATAACTAAAGATAATTCTTATAATTGCTTTTAAATTTTCATTGAATTATAATTTAATTACATCATAAGTAATTATAATTGTATCATAAGTTGCAATTCAATTGCGTTTTTTTAATTGTAATGGCATTTTTATTGATAACTTATAAAGTTTTATAAATTCAATTCATTTAATATTAAATAATTTAATATATAATATAATGTTTGAAAACTTCTATATAATAAAATTATTTAATAATGTAAAATTTTTATTAATATTTTATTAAATTTAATTTTTTATAAATTAAATAAGTTTTAGATATTAGTATTATTAATATATCATTTTTTATTTTAAAATGAGTGTATTAATATATAAAATAAAATTATTAGCAATATTAATATTTTATATAAAATTTTTAAGAAAATTAATATTTATTTAAGTTTTTTTTTTTGTAAATCTATTATAAAAAAAATTAGTATTATAAAAATAATACAAAAGTGATATAAAGTAAAAAATCTATTCAATTATATAAATTTAATATTATATTTGTTTATATCTTTTAAAAATAATCATATATAATTTGAAATTTTATTCACATGATATTCTTTATATTATATTTATAACTTATATAATCAAAAATTTATTCTTTATGCTACAATTATTAATAATCTTAATAGTAAATAACAAAATTTTGATGATAAAATCAATATTAATTATAGTTAAAAATGCTAAAATAATGGAAAAAATGGGATTTTAATCAATTATTAATAATTTATATTTTTTAAACTAAAATTAAATCAATGAGAAATGCATTATCAAAAATCATAACATCAAATTGAAAAAGGATAAATTACTAAAAATGAAAACAAATAAATATAATGAATCATATGTAAACAAAAAATACATAAATAAAGGAAAAAATTTATTAACAATTAATATTTAGAAACTAATATTAAAAATATAATTCTTCAAATAGTAACTTGAATAATTTCATGACTGCTAAAAAGGGTATACTTTTTAAATATGATTTAATTTAGCTTAAGTTAAATTATACTAATGTTCTTTTATCATTTTTTAGTTGAATCCAATAATAATTCATTAGAAATTTCTATGACAACCGGAACATTTATTGTCTTTAATACAAAGTGAATTTTAATATTAAAAATAATATTGCCGATAATAATTAAAATTTATATAATTATTATATTTTTATGCTTAATAAAAATATAGGTCTATGAATCCTATTTGACTGAACGAAAACAAACTTACATGGTCAAGTGTAGTGAAAATTTATGGTACCTCAAGTTCATAGTAAAAAAATCACGTAACATTGCTCGTTTTTAATGAATCGAAATGAAAAAAAAAAGTAAATCTTTGTGCCTATTGTGCTTTTATCTAATTTTCTTATTTCATCTTGTATTTAAATTCGTAACTTCATAAAGAAATTCGGCATGTCTGATGATCCAATATCTGAATTAATACATATAACGATAAAAATTTAAATTTTATGTCGTAGGAAGTTAATTCCGTATCTGAATTGATAACAAGAAGAAGAAAATTGACCCTCGAGTTCGTGAACAAAAGTATCGTATATTATCATTATTTGAGCTATAACTTGTCTTTAAAAAATTATAAATCCATTCTTTAATATTACAGATGTATCATCGCAACGGGAAATATGAATAAAAATTTTTAATGTGTTATTTATTATCATCTTATACAATTCAAAGGTGAAAAGCAAGATGTAAAAAATTTCACAGATAATGCAGAAATAAAATATTGAGAAAGGTATGTTTAACCATTTTTTTTAGATTTATGTTTATATAACCTATATAAAACAAAGACAGGGGAGTATTGTGGGAGAGTCAATATATAAAAAATAAAGTACAAAAATAAATAATGGCATATAATTTAAAAAAAAAATAATAAATATCGAACAATAGATAGCTAGTAAAAAGAAAAAAATAATACATATAGTTAGTATCGAACAGGTAGGTAGTAAAAAATAAAAATAATAATAAATATCGAACAAACAGGTAGGTAGTAAAGAAAAAATAATAATAAATATCGAACAAACAGGTAGGTAGAAAAGATAAAATAATAATAAATATCGAACAAACAGGTAGGAAATAAAGAAAAAATAATAACAAATATCGAACAAACAGGTAGTCAGTAAAAAAAAAATAAAAAATAATAATAATAAATTTCGAACAAACAGGTAGGTAGTAAAAAAAAATAATAAACAGGGAAAAAATATATATATATAAATTTTGTTTATCTATGAAATTCAGCTAAATAAATAAGAACATAATTGCTTATAAACTTAGATAATAAAAAGAAGGAAAACACTAATATCGGATATTACAAGCGTGGCACGTCAACCACCATAACAGCTTCTTCATTAGATTTCAACGAATCCAACACAATTGGGTGCTCGGAGGATAATAGTAGAACGCTACTACTTCCCGCAAAACAAATACCTACATTTAACAAGAGAATCGAAATTTTTAAGATTTAACAAAATGATAAATGTGAAAGTTAGGGAAAGTAATAATATTAAACCAATTGCAAACCATTCTCTATTCCTGTACGATTACACGCAACGAATAGCGTATTACGTTTAGGTCCTGAATTTGTTAAATAGGGTGATAATCGATCACACCAGTAATTTACGGTTCTATATTCCGGCTTATCGACATTTATTTGTTGACTATATTCGGATCTAATCCAGGCCATTGGACATAATATAATTTCTGTTTGATGTTGAATATGATAACGAGCGAATTCATATTTGGTAAAGCTAGCTTTGAATTGATACGGATTGAGATCCATGCATATGCCGAAACCGATCTGTTACAAGAAATTGGATTCCTTAACATTATTTTCATAATGCTATTACAATTTATAAAAGAAACATACCTTTCCCAGGCCAGGGACGTTTATTGACTTAAATCCAGGACCTTCTTCGGCCCAACTTTCGTCTGTTTCGTACAAATGAGTTTTTTGATACGTTTCGATAAGCTCGCCATAAGGGTTGACAAAACACAAGCTATTATAGCATTTATCTGGATTTCCTATTAATGGAATCGATGATTATGCAAACTTCTGTTATAATGTAATCGATAAAAAAAAAATTTTATTGTTAATTGTTACCTTTTACGATTTGCGGATATCCAACTACGGTGAATGCACGTAATCTAATAGCTTGATAAAAAAAAAAGAAAAATTTCGGATAAATAAATATACATATTTATTTTATTTATATATGTTAAAACTAACATTGCGCTTTGGCCCATTTAACAGAAGTTCCTGTTTCCGAGTCTTCCAAGTACGGTTTAATATGATCCTTATCATTAAAAACATAACCTAATATAAAAATATATCTTTTTAATATTAGTTTGAAGAATTTAGTAAGATAATTTTATATATACCGGTGAAGGCCAATTCGGGAAGAATCAAAATATCTATATCTTCCGGTTGATATCTAATTTGAGATCAAGAATTTCAAATATGAATCAAAAAAAAAAAAAAAAATGGATTAAGGATCTTTGTTTAAAATCAAAGAAACATACTTCTCCAGTATGCTAGATGCGAAGTTTTGATTCCTTTCAACCTCACCAATTTTTGGATTAAACTGTAGGCAGGCTTCAAATTTATTAAAAGAAAGTATCGATGAAATTGATGCTATTAAAAAATGTTTAAATATGATTTCATCGAGTTTCATTATATAATTCTTACCAACTTTCATTAATCGTTTTATATTTCAATTTTTATGGCCTTTGAAAGGCAAGGGTAAAATCAATTAAATGAAGTAAGGGTATTTGTACCTTTTTTTTGATATATAAAAGAAATTGATTATGTAAAGAGAGAAAATTTTTCCGGGAAAATTTGTAGATCAAAAAAATTCTTTATAATTATATTGTAATTGAATAAGATCTACATCAAAAACGGTAATAAGCGAATCAAACAGGAACGTTTTAAGATAACTTTAAAAAATTTATTATCAGATTGAAATAAACTTTTCTGGATAATAAAGTTGATTTTAGGAAATTTTTTTTTTTATTCCTCTAAAAATAGTATAGAATTTGCGAGGATCGTATATCAAAATTATCCATTCAGTTTTGTATGTAATATGATAATAATATTATTGATTAACAATGATAGTTCAATAAAATCACATGTCTTAACTTGTAGCTCTATGAGACAATTTTATTATCATCACCATTTGACTATTCCTTTCTCTACTTTCTCTAACTCCGCCAGATCCAACCCTTTCTAAGTGTGACCTTTTTTAATCAAAAATTTGATAATTATATATACATGATTTTACCCATTTTTTTTTTAAAATCAATTAAAATACTAACGAAAATTGGATTAGAATGAATAAAGTAGGAGATTAAAAATGATAATAAAAAATTTTTTGAGTGGATCGGAAGAATTTATTTAGAAATGCCGAAAAATATGGTTATTATTATTATTATTATTGGGCAACTTGTCGTCTTCTCTTCTCCGTTTGTGCTTTGAAACCTGTGTATCGGGTATGGAAAAAGTAATAATAGATATTAAGAAAGAATTTCACCACTTTAAGGTTGTAATAGTAAAATATTAAAAATGGCGTACCTGACTTAATTGCTGAAACTGATCTCGTTGATCCACAACTTTCACACTGCTGAAAGAAAATACGATTTTCTTTGGTAAGGATTGTATCAGGAGACTTGCAGGTCTTACAAGTAACATATTCAACTTAATGAAATTGTATCATTTTAGTTTATCATTTTCAATCATAAAAAATTTTGTAATATAGAACCATTCGAAAATGCATACCTATATATCGACGCAATACGTTTTCAATCTGTTTTTGTTGAAAGCGACCTTTGATGACTAGACGTTGTGAACCATCGATCGAACCACTTGTACCCAATTCAGTAAATAAGAATTGAATTACGTGTTCAGGTTGTCTGTGCATCCTGTAGTAAATAAGGATTAAAATACTAAATAAAGTTGTAGCCGGGAAAAAAAAATTTAACTTCAAACTTACCTCTTACAAATGTCCGCAACGTTTGCAAATATTGTCTTTTTGTTTCCTTCACGGTGAACTGATGGTGGTACGATCGTGTATCTCTTCTTTTCACCGGCAAGTTCAGGATTATTTTGCCGAAGGGTTTGGAAGACTCTGCCCAAAAGCTATATGATAATTAATTAAATAATTCATTAATGGAAATAAAAAATTAATAAAGATTAACGTAATTAGCAAAAAAAATATAATTTATACATACTTCTTGATATGTATAATCTCGATCTGAACTGAGCCAGGTTTCTTCAATCTTAATTTCTTTGGTATCTAGTTCACCTTCCACAACAAATATTTCATCTTCTTGCCGATTTTCGTTTTCTTCACCTTCCTTTAATTGTTTCTCAAATTCTAACATATCTGTCTTCTTTTTCTTCTTTTTCTTTGGTAAATCATCAGAAGGTTCTACTGGGGGTTCTTCTTCCGCCTTTTACAAATCCGGAATTATACGCGGGTAAATCATCATGAAAATAATTATAATTAAAAACAAAAAATACAAAATGTTTATATACATCTGTTGCTTCCTTTTTTTTCTTTTTCTTTTTCTTCATATCAGCAAATATTGAAATGTCATCATCATCTTCTGCCTTTGCTTCTTCATTATCATTACCTTCGGCTGATACTATAGTAAAGAGTAGATCAAATTAAAAAAACTAGTATATAAGTTTGAATTGCGTCCAAAAACGTAAACTAAAGTCTATCATATCTATCATACCTGATTTATCACCATTTTCTGTTTGATTTTCAGTGTCCTTTTTGGTTTCTATTTCATCCTCAAAAACTACAGCTTTCTTTTTCTTTTTTTTCTTTTTCAGACTAGGATCAAACAGCAACTAATTAATATGAAAGTAAAAAGTTAATAATAAAATTCACCATGGTCTTAGATAAATTTATTTGAAACATACTTCTTCTTCACTCTTTTCTTCTTCCAATTTTTGATCGTTTGGATCGTATTCTGCGTCTGACATAGTTGACTTTTTATATAAATCGAGGAAAACCAAAAAAAGAAAAAAAAATAGGCTAGAATTCTTAAAAAAAAAAAAAAAAGATTGATCAAAAGGAAAATATTGGTTGAAAGAAAATTTCGCCGTGTAACTTAATTGGTCTTATAAAGTAGATTGTACCATATGAGTCATAATCAATTTATGAGTCATAATTTTTCAACATTTTTATTGTCTGTTACACGATCAGATCACGTTTCTAATGATGTATGAATTTCTTCCGAACAATCTCCATTAAAATTACCAATGTTAACATTCATACTATTACCTTCAACCCCTTCAACCCCTTCAACCTGTAAAAACATAATTAATAATTAATTAATTAATCGTTACAAAAAGATTTTCATTTTAATGCATACCAAAAATTTATTAAATTTAGTATTCGCTTTAGTTCTTCCACTAAACCATACTTTATCAACTTCCTTATTCTTCTTGTATGATTTCCTATTGTAATTTTCATAAGTAACCCCAACATAATCTATTTGATTAAAAGACACATTCTTATTATTTTCATGTTCTTTTCGATCAATGTTTTTAGCTTGTTTCTTTATATACCCTTTACGATATCTAGATTTTCGAACTGCCTTATTTGGTAATATAAAAGTATTATCCATTTTTTTTAAAAAAAAAAGAAAAAGCAAAAGGATGTGATGAGCGATTTTATAACTTTCTGCAATAATGACGTGTACAACCCGAGTTTATCACGTGATTTATAATTATTTAGAAATCAACGATAATAGATGTTTAAACGATGCGAAATCCTTAAGATTTTATCAATATCTACCGATTTTACCATATCAAATATATTTTCTATTTTTTAATTCGATTCCTCAATCTGAACGGACTAAATACAATATATATTTTAATAATTGAAATAGTAATAATATAAAATTAAAATTTCTATGCAATTTTATATAAGCCTATACAAACTTTTATAAACTGCATATATAAATTTATATAATTTTACATTTAAGTAAAATTTATAAAGTGCAATGTAACTTTATAAAGACCTGTAAATTTTATATAATCTTATATAACTTTATATTAAACTTATATAATCCTACATATACCGTAAATTTATATTTGTGATTTTTTTAATATTTATAAAGTAATTTAGATTATATATATTTTTTTTAATAGTAAATTTTGTTTAAATTTATAACTAATGATTTAAAAGATTTATAAATTTGAATATTTCAAACTATTAATTAAATTATAAAATATAAGAAAATATAATTTTTTAGATTTATATATATATATTTTTTAATTATTAGAAGGTTAATATTTTTATTAATACCTTTTATTTTAGTATATAAATTATATAATAATTGAAAATATATAATAGTTATAATATTTAAAATAATAATAATATAAAATTTTTTTTATTTATTTTTTATTTTATTATTAAAAAAATATTATCAAATTATCATTAATATCAAATAATTTATTTAATAAATAATATATATTTTTTTAATATTATTATAATTATTATTATTTAATTAAATAAAATTTTAAAAAAAATTATACTTTGATACAAAATCAATTTTTTTAAATTATAACAAAATATAATGATATTATTTAACATATTTATATAATTTAAAATCAGTTGGTTATATTTTTTTAAAAAAGGTTTTAATTTGTGAAAAATTTTAAATGCATAAATTATTTTTAATCATAATGCACAAAAGATTTTTTCTATATATTTTAGTTTCAAAAAAAAATTTATACATATAAAATAGATAATTTCAAGCTGTATATATATTTTTATTTTTTTTAATAAATTTTTTATAATTTTATAGCTAATTAGTTATATTTTTTAAAAAAATATATTTAATTTTAGGAAGAATAAAATGCAATTATTTTAATTATAAGATCTAAAAAATAAATTTTATATATAATTTAAATCAGATGTTACTTTTTGATATAATTGTATATATACATTTTATATGATTTTTTATAAAATATGTGCTACATAATATATGTAAAAAGTTCTTAAAAATATATATATATATTTACATTACATATTTCTAGACTTATATAATTATTTTAGTTATGATATAATATTTCTTCATTAAATTTTTAGTATTATATCTAAATAAATAATTTTATATAATAATATATTTAATTTTTATAATAAATTAATATATTTACTATATTAAATATATAAATTATGTCAATTATATTATAAATATTAAATATATTATTTATATAACATTAGTTAAATTATATTATTTATTATATTTTTTATATTATGAAATATATTATATTATATAATAAAATGATAAAGATTATAACAAACATAAACTTACATTTAAAAGATTATGAGTTTTAATAAGTTTGTATTATAAATTTATTATAAATTTATAGTAAAAATATAAATTTATAGTATATAATAATAAAATTGATTAATATATTTCTAATTAAATTAAATTATTTTAATTAATATATATTATTAATCAAATATAATAAAATGATTTTTATATATAATTAATATTTTATTTTTAAAACATTTTTTATGATTTTATTATTATTTACAAATTATATAAAAAGTATTTAATTATATATAATTTTAAAAAATAATTATTATAAATTTATGCAAAGTATATCAGTATATATTATTTAATTAACTTATATAAGATTTGTAAACTTATATCTAAAAAAATTTGTTACAGCGTTCAAAACAAATTAATAAGGTGAGTATCAAACTATCAAACTGAGTTATTTGTCAAGTCACATCTGAAGTAAGATTGAAATTGATATTGATATTTAGAATCGACTTGAGAATCTATTTAATTGCGATTATCATTTCTTAATATTCGAATCCAAGATTTTAATATAAAAAAAAAATATAAAAATCATTATATTATAAATGCAATTTATTCAAATTAAAATTTATTAAATTTATTGATCTCATTTTGTTTTTTTCAAAATAGTTACTCTTATTTTTTTCATTGTAACCAATTTGAGATCGATCATTTTATCGTCATTGATTATTAATTAACGTTATATGACGAGATTGAAACTGTTTCCTAATTTATCACTCGGGTTATCAAGTCCAAAACCGGATTAAACCGAATTAATGCGGGTGATCCCTTTTAATAAGCAAAATTATTAATTATCGAGTCGAATTAATAATAATGATGATTTACAAGAATTAGGTGACTTATAAATAAGCATTCCTTTACCATTAAATTTGAAATAAACAAATTGATTAAAATGTCTACTACCAAAATGCCATGTTATTATATCTCTCACGGAGGTAATTATGATCGTTATCTTTTATATCAACAATTCAACAATTCATCGAATTACTAGATTGATCCACATTTTTCTCGATTTAAGGTCCAACACTCGTGATAGACAAGGAGGATGAATCTTATCAATGGATGCAACGATGGGGAAAATCAATTATCAAAGAAATTAAACCAAAAGCTATAGTTGTTCTTTCTGCTCATTGGGAAACCACCGAAGCTATCAGAGTAACAAACTTTTCTGGCAAAACTCCCATCATTTATGATTTTTATGGATTCCCAGAGATACTTTATAAACAAACATATGATGGTAAAGGTTCTCCAGTATTAGCAAAGAGAATCGTGGATCTATTAAATCAGGTGCGTAAAAATAATCGAACGGACTTTACCACTTTATATTCTCGTAACTTAGCTAAATTACGCCTTAATTAATTCAGGCTGGTTTCCAATCAGAATTGGATGATAAGAGAGGATTCGACCATGGTTGTTGGATACCATTAAAAGTGGCGATCCCGGAACCCGGCGATTTGCCTATTATACAAGTATCTCTTACTCGTAAAGCTTCTTACGAACATCACATTAAAGTTGGTCGCGTATTGGCTTCTCTTAGGTAAGGCTTAAAAAAGTTATTTTAGCTTATCTGATTCTAAAAAATCCTATTTAATTCTTTTTTTCCTTTTTTCGACTTTAAAGGAATGAAGGAATTATTATCATTGGATCTGGATCATTAGTTCATAACTTGAGAGAGACATTCGCTACGTTAGATAAAAAAGACTTTGTAGCTCCATATGTTGGACCCTTTGAATCGGATATTGAAAAATTATGTACCAAATTTACTGGGAAAGAACGTGATCAAAAATTAATTGATTTAATTAATCATCCGTTATTGAGAAAAGCTCATCCGACCGATGATCATTTGGTTCCTTTACATATTGCAGCAGGCGTTGCTGGCGATGATCAAGGAACCAAGTTGCACACGAAATATTTCTCTGCTTTAAGTATGAGTGCTATTGGTTTTGGTGTTACTAATTAGTAACTTTTTTTTATTATGTATTTTCCTCCTTTATTTCTTTTTGTTCCATTCCGTAACTACAATTTTATTTATTAAAATTCATCATCAATTATACATTTATAAAACTAAAAAAAAAATAAAATTTAATATTAAAATGTTAAAATGTCAAATTTTTATGTTATAACAATTGGATTATTATTATTCATCTAGGGGAGAAAAACAAAGTTGTAAAACGCCACAGTGAGATAATAAAGAACTGAGCCACACATCCGTTTGGATTAATGATCATCGTCGCGTTTTTTTTAAACAACTAAATTCATATCAACTTGTTCAAGGGTTTAGGAAAAATGTCCACTAGCTCAAGAACAAACATAGCAATAACAGATCTTCCATGGTAATCTAATGTTATAAATGACGCGTGTTTTTTTGTAACTTCTTGGTTTAACAATATATACGGTAAATAGGCTCCAAAAATATCGTCCAGCCGTGTTTGACGATATAGTTGGAAATGAACCTTCAATAAATATATTGAAGAACGTTGCTAAAAGAGGGAACATACCAAACTTCTTATTATCAGGACCTCCCGGTACTGGTAAGACTAGTAGCATTGTTTGCCTCGCTAATGAATTATATGGAAAGGAACTAGCCAAAAAAGCTATCTTAGAACTTAATGCATCTGATGAGAGGTAGTGTAAATGTAATATAAACTTTTAATTACTTGGGAGATTTTTTTTTTTTCCTTGTTAACGAGAGTTATTCTTGCAACAAAAGGTCAACTACAAAGTATTTTTTGCTAAAATTGCTTTCTTTATTATGCGAAAACCAACTATATAGATCTGTTAATATCATTCGAGAAAAGGTTAAGGCATTCGCTCAAACAAAGGTCACACTCCCTCCCGGATTACAAAAATTTATAATTCTGGATGAAGTTGATAGTATGACGGATGCGGCACAAAAAGCACTTCGAGCAATTATGGAACATTATTCTGACACTACGAGATTCGCGTTAGCATGTAATAATGATGATAAAATTGATGAAGCAATTATGAGCAGAGTGACGAAATTATCTTTTTCAAATTTATCAGACGAAGAAGTTGCAAAACGTCTTTTATATATAGTAGAAAAAGAAGATGTTAAATATACTCCTGAAGGTTTACAAGCAATCATATTTACAGCAGATGGAGATATGAGGCAAGGTATTAATAACCTTCAATCTACTTACTCTGGATTTGGCATGGTCAATGAAGATAACGTTTACAAAGTGTGTGATGTACCGGATCCCAAATATATAATGGAATTGCTTAAACGTTGCATACGTTATGAAGTGAGAAATGTTTTTAATGCTGTAAGTAAATTATGTGGCGAAGGTTATTCCGCCTTGGATATCGTTCAAACCATGCTGAAACTTATGAAATCTGCTTCTGAGGAAGATATTGAAGAAGATTATTATAATGAATATTTAATGGAAATTTCTAAAACCGAGTTAATTATCAAATCCGGAACTGAAAGTGAACTTCAGGTTATTGGTTTAGCAGCTTCTTTATGTGACATCGCTAAATCCATTTCAAAGAAAAATAAGGGCTAAAAAGTGATGATTTGTGATGAAAATAATTGTCAATTTTTAATTGAATAAATTCTTTAAATCTCAATTTTACAAGTTTAAACTTCATTACATTTCAGGATTTAATATCAGAAGTGGGTTATCATTCATGAATGATAAAAAGATATTTTGCTTTATTAGTTATTCATTCCTTTCAGAATTAGAAAAAAAGGCATTGGAAGAAACAATGATACATGTATTGGATTTTATTGGATTTTATACCCAATCTCAATCGTGGAGTTTACTTTGGATTAAAAAATTTAATCCAATTCAAATGAATTTTGAATACACCCAATCGTTGAGAATAGCGAATGTTCGGCAATTTTAGTCGCTTTATGTGCGAAACGATGTGTTGTTATAACAAAAATTGGTCGATGTAAGTGTAAAAGTAGGGTCATTAAACACATGACTTCACCCACGTACTTCAGCAAAAGATACAAATACATTGAAAGTAGATGATTTAATTTAAGAATTTAAAAAATTTTACCTGAAAAAACAGGATGTCAAATTTATTAACGATTAATTGAAAAAATAATTGATACATAATTATTGTGCCTTTCTCAAGCATTTGGTACTTAACTAAGGTATGGATAACTCAATCCGGAATTTAATTCATTTAGTAGAGATTCAATCCGATTATTTGGAAACATATCTGATTTAAGTTGCTAATTCGATTTTACAATCCAGGTTATATATTTTGGCTGCAATCCGATTTAAAGTTTCGATTTACTATTTACATCCGTATTCAAGAATTAAATTAGAATTAACAGATCCGAATTTCAAATTAATTTATTTCAGATATAAGAGAAATCTTGTTTAATGTCGGTTAAAATTAATCAGTGGTTGAGCTAATTTTTTGACTTTCGATAATCTTTAAAGTGATGTATCGGCATAGTATTTACAAAATCAAAGCTTCTTATATTAATATTAATTGTAAATATGTAAATACTTTTACAAATGAAATAAATTTATATGATGCTTACTCATAAATTTAAATGAATTATATTCAATTCATATATAATAAATCATTTAAAGAATGTCATATATAAGAATCTTAATCAAACTTAAATGATTTGTAATAATATAATCCAATATAAAAAATTTTAAAATATTAATATGAAAGAATTTATTAGTATTTTATATATTAATTCTTTTTATTTAAATTCATAATTTAATACTTATATCTAATTTATTATAATCTTATTAAAATTATTTATTAAAATAAATATAAATGCATTATTATATTATTTAGTATCGGTATCACTTCTTCAAGAATATACATGTTTCAAATTTAGTACTCATAAAAATAGCAATTTTAATCTTGTTTTTTAAATTATTCATAATTAAAGTTATAAAATTTTTTAACTTGTCAGTTACTATATTATCCCTTAAATGATAAATATAAAATTGTTTATAAAATATTTAAACCATTTTGATATCAAATTATTATAAAAAGATGAAATAAAATTTTATTAGATTTGTCATATTAAAATGTATATATAATAACATTTTAAAATTTTTAAAATTAATAATTTTTTAAAAATAGCTTATTATATAATAATATTTAAAAATAAAATTTAGTTTATTGGATTAATCTCATTAAAACCTATTAAAAGTAGTATTTTTATATTTTAAAATTTATAAATAGAAAGATATATGAGTTTAAACTTTTAATTTTTTTTAATAATAATTTATTTAAAAATTACTAATTAATTACATTTATTATTATATTAAAATTATTATCTAATTAAATTAAAAAAGTAATTAATTAACATAAAATTTTATTTAAGTATAAATTTAAGAATAATATAAATATATTTAGACATTTATTATTTAGTAGTTATAATAAAATCATTATATAATATAATAAAATATTTTATTAAATTATAATAGTTTATTATTCATACTTCTCACGTTTATTATCATATTTTCTTATCATAAATTATAATATAATTAGATAAAATATCATATAATTAGCATATTTACTTTATATTTATTAGAGTTATTAATAGAATTATTAATAAAATAACTTGTAGATATTACATTTCTATTCTTTCTTTAACTATATTTAAGTAAATTAAGTTTGAAAAAGTATTTGCATTATTATTATTATTATTTTTAATAATTAAAAATCAGATGTTAACAAGTTTATATCTATTATAAAATTGTTTTAGTTCAGGTTCTTTATTATCTTTTAACTTTTTTGATTAAAGAATATTTTATGATCAAATGTTTAGTAAAATTACATTTATTATAGCATTTGATATTAGTAAAATATCATTGTAATTTATTATTATTAAATGTATATATATTTTAATAATATTATTTAAGGTATTAATAAAGTCAAATTAAAAAATGACAAAAAGTCTGAGTTTATAGTTATTAGAGTAAGGAATATATATTACTTTAACTTTAGTTGTAAATATCAATATTATAAATATTATGTTTAAAAGTATTATATAGGTTGATTGTTAGAAAAATCAGGTTATGATAATTTTTTAATTAAATTGAGATTTTTATGCATTTTAGTTTTTGATGTTATTAGATTAAAATGCATTAAGCTCTTAATTTTAGTCAAAAATTTCTTAAAACCTGATTTTTTTTAGAAATCCTTCTATTGAAAGATTAGTTAATTTGATATGAATATCATTTCTTTATTTAATTTTTTTAAGAATGAGAAAGGTGGATATACTTGAATGCAATTATTATATAAATATCAAGACTATTATATTTAAAATAATATAGGAATAGTTAATAGAAAAGAGGAAATCTACAAATTTTGAGTAATTTTAGTTATTAAACTAATTTTGTTTATATAATCATGATTAGCAGAGTAAACCAATAAAAATTTTTGACTAAAAAGTAGATTTTTTCCTTTTTTACTGACCGCTTCTCATATAATATATTAAGATTTTTATATATAATATATACATATTATAAGTCTTATATTTGTATATAAAAGCTAATAATATTATGATACAGAGGGTGAAAAAAGTTTCCGAACACCCTTATAAATGTGATTTAAAAAATTTTCATCATATAATTGTGATACCATACTGTGGTCATATAACTGTCTATTATTTATTTACATAATCAAAATAAAAAAATTCGTGTTTTTTTTGTTGTTTTGATTTAATTCGCTTAATTTCTACCAAATTGAAAAATAATAAGACAAAATAAAGAATTAATCAAAGAATAACGCGAAGCTATATTTTACTTAGCCAGCCCAAAGTCCTGATCTTAACCCAATTGAAAATTTATGGGCTGATATTAAAAAAAACATTTGTGCATATTTAAAAACCACCATTGAATCTTGCTGATCTCGACCGATATGTTAAAAAAGCATAGTGAGAAATTCTGATGCATACTATTAAAAATTTAGTCAATAGCATATCATAGCGAATTCAGACTATGATTGAGGCCCAACCAAGTACTAAAAATTTAATATGAAATGTATGCCTTAACCAGCTCTAAATAAAATAATATTAGAACTTTTACTATTAATGCTAAGGAATTATAAGTTTTATATTTGGTGAAAAAGTGTTCAGAAACTTTTGTCCACCCTCTGTATTTGAAAAAATTAAGAAGGGTATATTCTTTTTAAAATATTGCATTTTTGTTATCAAAATATAAAATTACAGATCTGATGAGATTGATTTATTTTACTTTAATTATCTTAAAAGTGTTATTTTAGACAAATTTTGCATTAATTATTTTAATAATAAAAATAATAGAAGAAATAGATAGTTCTCTAATTTTTAGAAATAATTATTATATAAGTAAATAGTATTAGATAAATGATAATAATAAAGTTATTATTTCAGTATTTATAGTATTTTTTTAATAGCAATATATTTATTCTTATTTAAAATATTAGATAAAGGGTATTTTATTATTATAAGTTTTAATAATAATATTTTTATTAGAAAAATGTTTTTATTAATTTTATTTATAGAACTAAAAGTAATATTTTTAGGTTGTTTTATATTAAAAATATAATGAAAGCAATTTTAAAAGGTAATTTGTTTTGTTTTTTGAACTTTGTTTATAAAATTAAAATTTTAATAAAGCTTTTTATAAAATAAAAGTATTTGTAAAATATATAAATAATAAATTTGTGAGGTTTATTTTGTTTTTTATTTATAATATAAATATTTTTAAAATAAATTTAAATAAAAATAAAAGTATCATATTTTTCTGAAATAAGCAATCTCAAAAATAAGCAACTCTTAAAATAAACAATACCTAAAAATAAGCAACATATTAAATATTTAATTAATTTCACATTAAAACTATATATAATATAATAAGAACATTTTAAATAATAAAATAAAACTCAAATAATTAAAAAAATATTTTTTATTAATGAATTTTTATAAAATAATTACTTTTGTTATTATTATAAAATATACATATTAATCATAAAATTTTAATACAATTAAACATATTAATTACTTCTACTACTAACAACTTTGCTGTTATTACTATTATAGCTACTATCATTATTACTATAATCATTACTACTAATATTATCATCATCATCATTATCACTATCAACACTATTTCTATCATCATTGCTAATTTCAAATTTAGAAACTAATTCATTTAAATTAGTTAAAATTTTACAAGTCTTGAAAGATTATATAATTGTTTTATTATAGATTACTTTTTAAGTAAATATTACCAACAAGTATACATAATTCAATTTAGCACAGCAAATATTTTCTATAGCAATTTTTCCAGTATTTTCACTTACTATCCAAGTATACTATTCTTTACAAAGATTATTGAAATAATTAGCATTTTTTATTTATTATATTTGATGTAATAAACTGGCATAAAATAAGTTCGTAAATCAGTTTACAATATATATAATGCATATTAAATGATTAATGATTATGTTATAGTCATGTTAATTCAATTTTATTAAATTTTTAACTATATATTAAAAAAAATTTAACTATCTAAAAATAAGTAACATTATAACAAAATTATGTCTTTTTTTAGAAGAATATAGTATATAATAATAATATTTAAAAATAATTGTTATAATAATTATAATTTAAAATTTTTATTAATAAGTTTAAGGATTATTATAAATTAATATAAAATTATATTTATTTTAAATAAATTATAATAGTTAAGTTAAGTAAAATAATTAATAAAAAATATATTTATTATATTATCCTTTAAATTGTAGATATAAAATTGATTATAAAATATTTTAGAAAAATTATAATATTTAATATCTAGAAATTATAAAAAGATGAAATAAAATTTATTAGATTTGTTATATTAAGATGTATTTAATGATAGTATTTTTAAATTAGTAATTATTAATATTTATCAATTTTTTAATTTTTTGAAATAACTTATTATTAATAATCAAAAAAATAAAATTTAGTTTGTTGAATTCATCTCATTAAGACCTATTAAATGATTATATTTTATATTTCTGAGATCAATAGAAGTAAGATATATGGGAGTTTCTAGGAAAATCAGGTTCCGAGAAATTTTTGACAAATAAGAGCTTAATACATTGTAATCTAATAATATCAAAAACTAAAATGCAATAAAAATCAAAATTTTGCTAAAAAATTCCCGGAACTTGATTTTCCTAGCAATCAACCCATATAAGTTTAAAAAAAAAATTAACTTTTTATAATAATTTATTATATATTTATTTATCTTTAAAAATATTTAAAAATATTACAAATAATAATAATTTTTAATTATTAAATAAAATTGCAGACAAATTTCATGCAAAAGATTAATTTGAAGTTGATATACTAAAGATCTAATTTTTTCATTTATTTCTTTCCACTGCGCAGAAGAAAATTTCGAACTCATGGCATAACCCGCGTTTTCATCATCCTGTCATCAAAAGAAAGATTATTGATTTTCTGTATATTTTTCTTTAAAAATCGTACGAAAAAAAAAAACTCACAGGCTTTTGCTTTTTCAACAACAAATCTAATACCCGCAACAGCACGCACACTTTACTGTAAAATCCTTTTGTTGTGAATTTTCGATTTTCCCATTTCTTAATATGTAGATTGGTCAAATGTATCGAATGAACCTCTATAAGATTAGATGTGTTCTTACTAAAGCTACTTTCATCATCTTCTAATGTGCGTTTATGGTTTCTTGTATTTTCTTGAGTAAATTCCACAAAGCTATCAGAAACATGCTTTGTTACTGATTCTGTATTGTTCCGTAATTGAGAAACCTGTAGCATATACATATCAAAATATTAGTATAGATAGCATACTATAATTAGAAAGTCGTGTATAAAAGAAAAAACAAAGTACCTTCATTCGGTCGATTTCGGCGAGCTCAATAATCTTTTGACTTTCAATCACTTCCAATTTCCGTTTTGTCTGATAACGAATCTCAAGCTGTTTGAAATATTCCGTTGTTCGTGAGGATTTCCATGTCTGCTATCGTGAAACATGAAAGAAATGATTAAATTTGGCCAATAATACATAAGCAAATATTAAATCTCGTAGTTTTAAAAAGCGTAAAGGCCATAGCGAACAAAAGTCCAACACCGGTAACAAATAGTCCCTAGTTGTGCTACAGGAGACCAAAGAGAAGAATAGACAAGTAGTCGATCTTCAGCTGACAAATAGTCTCTGTCTCAATCCAACAACTTTGTTTTTTCTTCAGATTTGTAAAAACAAAAAGCAACAAATAGTCGTCTAATTATGCATACAATCCTATCCTACATGTATTATTTATTTATATATACAATAAATCACCTGAAAGTCCTCGTACAGTTTAGCTGCCTTCTGTCGTATATCTTCTTTAATGAGCATAGTAGTCGGATAACGATGGTTAATTTTGAGATATGGGCGGCAGTTAATAGAAAAAGGGGGAAATCTAAATTTTGATAAATTTTTTTTTTTTAAATTGGTCCACTGGACTGATCACAGTGCGAAAATTTCAGATTTCCCCCTTTTTACTGACGCCTCCCATATGGTTAGAAAGGAGATTTTTTGTCGCGTGGTTGAAATTTGCAAAACATTAAATGTATGTATTATTATGGGTGAATATTTTTTTCAAAGTTAAAAAAATCTAGAGTAGAGAATGAAATGTATGATGCTATCAAATAGGGAGGGAGTACGCGTCCTAGGCCATTTAATGCGAGTCCCAGCACTATATTATTTCTTTGCTCTCTGAATTTTTACAGATAATTTGTTTTTATTGATAATATTGTTAACTAAAAGTTTCTTACACCCCAAATGAATTTATTAGAGAATTATGCTTCGAACCCTTCCAAAAGGGTGCTTCCAAATCTTCCAGGTGCACATCACTAATATTATTTGCATATCTATATCTCCTGTATCACCCCCATATAAAAAAATTTCTGCAAGAGAACTTTTCCAATTATAGTATTACTTATAAAGTATGCCCATAATTATCGATAAACAATAACCTCTCTTACCATTATATTTCATTCACTCGCGAAATTTATCAATATACTCAATATACTGCGCCAGCGACAGACAAATCAATCATCGCATATATTGAAATATTTGCGACTAAATTATCAAGACACGCGTCTGTTGATCATCGCTTCATAAAAATAAATTGTTTTTATCCCCCGTGCTTCTTTTCCCCATAATAAAAAGTTTTTGATTAATTAATTGCAGAATTCAAATTTCACAATGTCTTTGTCTTTTATAAATTTAAACATTGTAATTCAAATTTTAAAAAATTGCTAATAACAGACAAAATAGAACTCAGTTATTAAACATCTCAGACCAAACATTTTCTATCATTATAGTGTTACCTTGATTTTCAAAAAAAAAAAAAATGATAAATCTTATGCCGATCCCTGACATAATTCACTATTTTTACAAAAAACAATCTTTGCGAAAAGATGCCAACAGCAGTAACACATTTTAAAACAAACATCTATGAATGTCTTGAAGCTTTACCCAGATATACACTTGACCAGCTTTATAAAGAACCAGCTACTTGCTTAGCTATCTTCAGGTCTGTACTTATTTTATTTAAATTAAATTGTTTATGTGGTGTAATTTAAAGTACAAGAGTGAGGAAATATTCGAAGAGTCAAAATTTATTCCAGTTTAAGAAAACTGGAATAAGATGATTTACGGATGTGATATATCAAGATGTAATTAGTTTATTGTTAGTTTTCTTATATTAGAGGTGTGAAAGAGAATGATTTTGATCGATGATGATTCTCAAATTTTTACAATGGAAGTTTTTCTTGAAGGAAACATTTATATAGTAGAATTTTTAAGTAAAGAGAGAGGGGAGATTGTTTATTTTATCTAAAAAAGTTGAATTTAATCCTTTACTTACTGACTTTTATTTCTTTTCGCTCTTCTATTCGATACTTTGGAATTTGATTAAATAAAAAAAAAAAAATAAAATAAAATATTTCACTTAATCATAATTACTATTTTATTAAATTAAAAATCTAAAAGACTTTTACCGTCATTAGCAAGACAATTTGTAATGTCATTATTATTCACACAACCTATTAATAGTCCTGTTAATTTAACAAAATCGGATTTAAGGTTATGGGTGAAAAATGAAGAAGCTGCTTTAACGTATATGTTAAAATTTTTTTATTTTTATTTTTTGAGGTGTCCTTTTTTTTATTCTAATTAACTTTTCATTTTTATAAAGTAAATTTGATGAGGCGTTAGAGAAATTATCGAAATTAAGTATAATGACAATCGATCAATATGGGTATATACAAATGAATAGTGAATTTCGAGAACGTTTTCGAGATTGTTTAACAGGAGGGTAAATAGTTATTTCTTTAAGCTTCTATTTTATTTTAATTGGTTTTCGCAAAGTAATTTATTTTCCCCCAAAAAAGAGGAAGCCATCAAAGTTTTGGAGTACCATGTAAAAAACCGGCAAGCGATAGGCCGGACATAGCATTCTTGGATAGACATGCAATGAAACAATGGGAGGAAATCTTACACTTTATGGTAGGAACTGAGAGTATGAGCCAGCCTAGCGCCGCTGTACTTAAGGTTGTTACTAGGGCTAAGTTAATGAAAGAAGGGTAAATAAAGTAACCAAGAAAAAACTTTTTTTCTTTTGATGAAAATTTCTAAATCGAATTTTTTCGTAATAGGAAAGACAAACTTGTGATTACAAATAAAGGATTCCAATTTTTATTACAAGATGTTAATACACAAGTATGGGCGTTTTTAATCCAATATTTAGATATTGCTGATGAGGTAAAACGAAAGCATTCTTTTTTTTTTTTTAATTAAAAGGAAGATTATTTTTTTTTAAAGTTTTAAAATTATTTAAATTTCGTTTAGCTGTTACAGATGAACGTAGTGGAAGTATTAAATTTCTTTTTTATGTTGGGAAGTTTAGAATTAGGGATGGTATGCAAATATGATTCATTATTTTAATTAGAAATGAATTGTTTTGTCGTAAGAGCACGTTTTGATAGGATTTGTATTCGTTTTTAGGATTATTCGGTTAAAGGATTAACTGATACTCAAAAACAATTGCTCGATGATTTAGCTAATTTCGGCCTTGCATACCGTAGAAAGGTACAGTATCTTCTCGATATACCGAGTCACCTTTAAGGACCAGGATCTTTGGTTATATAGAGGATTTCACTAACAACGTTCTATGATGTATTATGAAGTGGTATATCGAGAGTTGACCATATTACTTACTTACTACTCAATTTATTACGCGTTCCTTTTTAGTTAAATATTTTAATATTCCTAAAATTGTGTAGAAAGGATCATCAAGATATTATCCAACCAGACTTGCAACTACGTTAACATCCGGTAATTCTGCCGTAGTTTCATCAGCTGTATCATCTAGTGCAAGTACAACGACTGGTGAAGACGGAGCCACGGAACAAGGATTTATTATCATTGAAACCAATTATAAACTTTACGCGTATACAGGTAAATTGTAGTGAGTAGTTTTAAAGTTGTCCTTGATGATTACGATCTTTTATTTGATTAAAATTTTCTTTTCACCCCACCAAAGAATCCAAATTACAAATTTCAGTGCTAAGACTGTTTTGTGAACTTCAAACTAGATTTGCAAATATGGTCTATGCATTGATTACACGTGATAGCGTCAGGAAGGCATTAAAGCATGGCATCACCGCAAATCAGGTACAAAAGAAAATCTTGGTCTTTAAGACACGTTTATCCTTTATTATCGCAAAATAACATAGATTGACGGATATTTTGTTTCTTAAAAAAAAATGTAACTAGATAATTTCATATTTATCCAGTCATGCACACCCACAAATGAAGAAACGAATTCCTTTATTACCGCCAACAGTCGTGGATCAAATTCGATTATGGGAAATCGAGCGTAATAGGTTAGAAGCGACTGAAGGTACGTACAAACATTACTTTTTTTTAAAAAAAAAAGAGCGATTAATTCTTTTTCTTGTTGTAGGTTATTTATACAAAGAATTTCGAAATCAAGGAGATTATGAGATGGTATTGAAATATGCAACAAATCATGGATTTGTAATTTGGTTTAACGAAAGAAAGCGGATGTTTAGTGTAACTGAGGAAGGACATGAGCATGTTAGGAGTTATATAAAGAAAAAGATCGCTCAAAGAAAAACCAATGGTGGTGGCGGTAGTGGAGTTGGTACCCCTAATCATCAAAATAACGGTAGTCCTTCTGTACGTTAAATTAACAAAACAATCAAAAAGATTTTAATGTAAAGATATTTATGTATCACATGATCATTATCAAAAATTACCAAATCTATAAAGATACTAGAATTCTTAGACATTGAGGACGAGAGAAAACAACGAATCAGTTGGTAATAGAGATGGTATGTGTCAGACTCTTTCATTCTATTTGTTCGCTCATTATAAATAATTAAGTTTTATATATCACACGATCCAAAAAGGTCAACTCTAATTCAACAAAACCAAAAAATTATAATGGAACTAGCAATGGAATAAAATGAATTATTCAAAAAAACAAGGATGATAATGAAGAATTTTTTCTAATATAAGAATGAATCCAGATCATAAAAAACCCAATATCATCGTCCTTTATAATAACTAACTAATATTAATGATGTAAAAAGAAATCATAACGAGAGTGAAGATATAAGCAAGGTTTTCTTTTAATCCGACAATAAATATTTTATTAATTCGGAAACAACTATAACGTTAATGCTATTCCCTAAAACTCGATATCTTTGTTTTAAAGTAATTTCATCAGGGAATGAAAATTCTTTCGGAAATCCCATAATAGAAGCAATTTCGTTTTCGGTGAAATATCTTAACTTTAATCGTGGAATTAAATCAATGTTTTCTTGTCCCAAGATTGATCCTTTTCGTTCAACTTTATTGAAAACTTTATCTGACTGTAAAATGAACTGTCAAGTGAGAAAAAAATGGATTTTATAATAGAAAAAGTCCTTTGCTGATAACTTACATCTAAATCTTCGGATAATTGTATGATCGAACCTGTTGCCTCTACGTAATGATAATATCCTAGTAATATCAAATAGTTTGAAAAAAAGTTTATATTTAATTGTTGTTCGCGAAAAAACTTTATAAATCAGTTACTTCGTCGCATTTAATCAGTAGTGATTTACCTTTGGTAAAGCAGCAACTACGACGCGAAGATGGTTTAACTATATCTACATAAACGAAAAGTCAAAAATTTTCAGGTAATATATCATTTATAGGATCAATTTTTTTTAACTTACCAAACAACTTTCCATATTTAATCAAAGTCTGGGAATTATAAATCACATAAAAAGGTCAACATCGTTCATAGGAGATATATCACATAAAATCGTAAATGATAAATTATTTAGATTACCTCGTTAGGAACGGAATATTTCTCGTAATTCACATCATCATGTAAGAAATCATCAATAGGTCTAATTATTAAATCAGAAGATAATGGTTGATTGTATGAAGAGCAAGGAATATGGTAAAAAATCTTTGAACGATCCGATTCTTTGAGGATAAGAGGTTGTTTCTTTGCCTACATCAAATTTAATTTAAATATCGACCTATTTTTTAAAATATGCTTATTCCAGAAGAACTTTAATGATGTGGATTTACCAGCATGTAGTATCGAAGTCTCGAATTTGGAATTCCTAATTGAACTGGTGTAATAAAAAGTTCTTGATAATTATAATTACAATTCTTTAATTGAGTTACAAGGGTATTTCTAGTATCAGATTCCTATGAAAATGTAAAAGAAAAAAAAAAAGGTTGTAAGCATGTCGCATTAAGTACTGATTAAATCGCATTTAGATTAAGACATTTCTTTTTTAAATTACCTACTTCGAATCCTTTAACATTTTCAATCAAAATATAAGTAGGAGGAGAAGACATCTTTGACAACATATCAATCAAAAAAAGAAAGGATTTCGCCCGTAGATCAGATGAACCTTTATGTAAACCTGTTCTAGTGTATGGTTGACATGGTGGTGACATTAACCATACATTCGCGTTAAACGAATCATAATAGCTTATAGATAATGATTCGATACTTTTCTAAACGAAAGCGAAAAAATAAAAAAAATTTGGTTAATTCATCTTCATCAAGTAAAGGATGAGTTAATTAAAGGAGGGGTTACCTGCTGTATGATTGATTTTTTCTTGAACTTTTCGAGGTTATGTTTATATACCGAATTCGCTACCGTATTGATATCAAATGCTGCAAGGATATCACCCGAATTATTTGATAATTGAAAGGCATATTGCTAAATTTGTATTTTAAAAAGAATTGAGCTTTTGATTTTACCATAACATGCATGAATTTTTTTGTTAAAAAGTGATTTTTTTTACCATCCCTCCAATTCCTGAATAAAATTCTAATATTCTATGCATTTCTGAGTAAGATTGGTCTATATGATCTTATCTATTCGACAAATCTTAAATACGTCATACACAACTGATTGATTGGTCATGTGAAATGATCATCATCTTTCCTGAATTGGAAAGCTTCAACGTGTTATAGAGATATACATATATTGGGTTTTTACAAATTTTTTTACCCATCTCGCGAACACAGTCTTTCGCAAGCACATTCTGTTTTTGTGTCCCCTTCTTCACCCCATTTATATAAATAAAACGAGAAGTTCTTTGGCAAGGTCTAATGGTTCTGTACGTGATTCCGGTTATGCATTTTTCTTTTCAGCAGAGAACTTCGACCAGAAAGAAACTGGTTACCAAACTCCAGAACCGATAACTGGTTACAAACGTCCAGAAGGACAGAACTGGGGTATCAAACCGCCAAGAAGGAAAACTTGGGGCATGAAAGAGGGGTATAAAAATAAAATATAAAAAAATAAAGGCATTAAATAGAAACCCAAAGGCTCTCTCGGTTGAGAAGCTCCATTTTTTTTGGGTTGCGATTAGTACTGACGTCCTCGTCGTGCAACCTGGGTACTAGTATTTATTATGCTGGTAGCGAACAAGTGCTATATTTTTAATCGTCGTCTTTATTTATATCAATAAAGTTTATCATTTAAAATCTGCAAAATAAGATTTCGAATGTAAATTTGGAGCGCAAATAAAGCTTGTAAAATTAAAATCTCGTTAATATTTACAAAATTAAAAAAAAAATTGTCGCGCCTGTCACCACATGAGTTAGCTTCAAATAATTAATTAGATCATTCATTTTATTAAAGTTGTATATATTGGATAATAACCAACTACTTTTTTATACTTAATTAAGTACAGAAATCAAATTTACACAGATGTCTTTTGTCTAGCTTTATAAATGATTTCTTCCAAATCTTCATTATTCTCTAAGCTATCATCTTTATTATGTGGAGGTTCAATATAAGCCATAAAATTACTTTCAAGAAACTCATCAGCAATCTCGGCTATGTTCTTCGATCTAATCTTAGATCTAGCTTTAAACGACTTTCACATTAAGTAGTTTGATGAGTATTATCTGAATGATCAGTTGAATGATGTTACTCACCTCTAATATTATCCTTCGGAGAACTTTTACTTGAAGATTGTAGTTTAGCAATCTGCTTATGTTTTGACGTATGTTCCGGTTGATGATTATCTATAAGGGTATAAGAAATTTTATCCTTAAAGATAAATAATAAATACAGTGCATATGTTTTTTGCGATAATCACCTGTGTTACTAAAACATTTGCCTGTTTTAATACCTTTAATACTTGGCTTGGCAGTGTTAGCTTGGGTTGATGTCTGACGCGTTCGGAGCGGATGTCTAATATCCTTTGTCTCTATAAAAAAAAAAAAGGTATAATCATTATGAACAGGTCAAGTATACTACCTATATTAATTATATTAATAAATTACGTTGTGGCTTCTTTAGATGTTCATATGTTGTTGGTTTTTTTGTTGAAGCAACAAAGAAAGGGTCCTTATTGCGCATATTATAATTTTTAACGTCGTCTTCATTTTCTGATGGTATGATATCATGGTTTGAAGGCTCGGAGGACGAGCAGATTGGAATAAATCTTTTCTTTTCACTTGGAAATAAATTGATCATTTGTTGTAAATAAAATAATCTTGGAGTTAAACACTGAATCAATCATATTTTCATAAATACAATTTTGAGCCATTCGACTTAAGAGTGCCGTTCCCTAAAAAAACAAACTTTTGGTTCAAATACTGTGATACTTTTACTTGCAATAAAATTTTGATATCCACGAGTACCTTTGGACACCTTTTCAGATGCACGAATGTAAGCATCAGATGTCTGAGTCATTCCGTCATTCATCCTTCTCGAAACTAATTGATTATCATCGATTCGTATTGAAATGCACTTAAATGAAACAAAACGATAAAAGGGACATGATACACACGCTGCTCCTCTATTGGTAATGTTGAATGCTTTTTATCCTTTCTTTTGTTTTCTTTATGATCAGGAGCCCACCAAGTGGGTAGTTGGTAATATTGCCTAGTTGGGTTTTGTTGCCTTTCCGACCTTTGCTGAACCACAACAAATATAAGAAATATGTATGAAATGTAAGGTACATTGTTGTTTCTTTCACAAACCTCTAGCTTTTTAACAGCATACACCAAAAGTTTCTTCGCAACAAGGCATCTTTCAGAAGGAGGATAATCCGAAAGAAAAGAAATTACGAGTGGCGGAAGTTCTTCAAGCAAAAGGTGATCAGTAATGGTTGCTTGCAACATTTTTCTAAATTTTAGCGGAAAAAAAGACGCGTCAATATATCATTTTAATAATGATCGACTGATCATCACAAACATTTAATCACATTTTTATTTACCGAACAAGTTGTGGCGCAGTACCTTTTTTTTTTTTTTTTTTTTTTTTTTCGTGATAAAGTTAATTTTGGTAGTAAGAATCTGACCAAATTAAGTCGGAGTATTATAGTATCACAGGATTTCATGTAACCATTAATTTCTTCACTGTCTAGTAAACGAAGTAAAAAGTTAAAATGCTTATACAAGGATTAAAGATAATTATTATATTTTTAGAGTAGATAACAAATCCTTTTTTATCACTTATGATTATACATCAACCAACAATTGCTGCTTTATAATCTTCCAATTTATAGAAGCTTTTAGCAAAAGCTTGATATTCCTAGTAAATTCAATATTTTACTTCCTTTTTTTCAAAAACAAAGAAGGCAATGTTATTGTCTTTCTTAACAAGTTAGACACCTAATGTTATCATATTGCTATCTCTATCCACCAGATTTCCGAATGAAATATCCCAATATCATTCCCACTCCTGTTTCTAAAAAAAAAAAGAAATTCCTTGATGTGAATAGCAGGAATTATAAGGTTTGAAATATACTTTATTAATAAAAAAAAAATTGAATTTTAAATGGGTTCTTTTCCATGTAAAATTTAAACTAATTAAACCGAACTTTTATAATCATTCATATCTTCCTTCCAAGAATTTGCTACTAAATTATAATTATTTAAGGCAGATTCAGTTTTTAAATCAGGCTAAATTTAAAATTAAATTGAGGGAAAAAAAACCATTAATTTCAAAAAAAAAATAAAATAAAAAATCAAAGTTTCCGAGTTATACTGGGTATACTAATTACGAAACTTTTTTATTGATATTATATAGGATGTTACCTGTAAACCAACTTGACGTCGTATCTTGTCATACATTTCCATATTTACCGCTATTAAATTGTTCATATCGCGGATAAATTCCTTAAATTACAAAAGATTGATATTAGTTTCTACTATGGAAAGGAAAAAATGTTAAATAAATACCTGTTTCGCAACTATTACTCGATCACTTTCAATTCTTAGCAGTTCCAAATCCTTTGTTAATTTTTTCATTTTAGATAAAGCCTTATATGGGTTTATTGGTGCATGACGTTCAATTTCATATTTTCGAACAAATTCTAATTTGACCTTGGTTTCAATAAAGTCGAGCTCTAAAAATTGAATGCGAGTTATCTTACAAGGAACGCGTATTTAAGAACCAGAAAGAACTTATTTAAAGTCACCTGTACTCGCTTTTTCGAACTCAAGTTGAAGCCCTCTAATTGCGGTGTTCATTTCTGCTAAGTTAATTAGTTAAACGCGATATTTCACGAAACTCGTGTTAAGAATTTCAATATATCACATTACTTAATTTAGTAATGATCTACTGCTGACGAAAAATTGGTTGGGTGATAATCCGTTCAACTCTAGGTTTTTTATTTTTTTATTTTTTATCATGGGTTTGCCAGGCAACTATAACCATTTACTATTTTTCTCTCCATATATGAACCTTATCATTTTTTTCTTCACAAAAAAATACTTTTTAGAATGAGTTAAGGTAAGTATATAATTTAGTGTAAATTGTGGAAATGACTCTTCCATGGGACTGTAATAGTCGGAAGTGATCGTTTCCGTAATTATGGTTTCTTTGAGAAGGTCTACTGATTCTGGAGGAGGAATCGATTATGTCTTAATGAAAACACCGGAAATCAGAAAGTACCATATAGGATCTACGAAAAGGAGTGAGTATCTCTAGTTAGTTAAAATTATATATATATTTTTTATATGACTAAATTTTTTACTTTTATTTAGTGATATCTTTGAGATGTTGTTAACTCCTAGAATAACCACAAAAAGTGATTACAAGATACAAGGAATTAACGAACTTCTCATCATAGAAGGTATTTTTCTGGAAAAAATAACTAGAAAATTTAAAATTCATATCAAACTACATCAAGGTACGGTACTTATAACTTTTAATTTTTTAACTATGTTTGAAACTAATTAACCCTCGAATAACCAATCAATTATTACAATAGTTAAGACAGCTGCTTTCCACGATTATTTATCACATTATACAATCGAAATTAGAGAATCTAAAAATCTTATCCATGATATAATTACCACTGCTTTGTCGACCATTTCTATGATGAAAATGAGGCCGAATAACGATACCAAGTGGGCAATCAAAATTCAGATTCAACCGACCATAATGCAGCCGTAAATGAGCCTTTTCAAATTGACTTTTTTTGACTTTTTCTCTTATTGTTTGTAACAATAAAATAATATAAAAGTCAAAATTTAACCGTTTGAATAGGCTCAATATAATTATCCACAATGATCTTACCAAGATCAAAATCAAGAAGTTGGGAAACTACTTAAAATCTTTAAGATTTTAATAATAATTAATTTGTATTTTTTTGGGAGAAGTTTATTTTGTATTCTTAATTTCTTTAACAAACCTGTAGGATTAAATTAGATGTTGTGATATCGGTCGGTCAAATGCTTCTGAGCGACCGGTTGACAGACCGACTTGAGTTTGAATAATCATGTTTTAAAATAGTAAAAACACTTATATATAATTAAAATTTTTGAAATTTTGAAAATAAATAATTAAAGTTCGCGATAATGCTGCGCTATAAATAAAATGACAAAGTAGTTTTAATAAATGCCATGCTAGAATTGTTAAAAGCAACAATCAAAATTATAATATTTTACTAAATTAAAACTTCAATTAAGCCAAAACTGCTCAATTATATTCCTATTAACCGGTCGGTCAACCCGGTCAGATAAAATCGGTCAGTTAACCGGTCGGTCGGTCAAAGGCCCAACTGCTGACCGATCAAATTGATTTTTTGTTAATGATTATTAGTTGATTATTTTATTTTAAAAAGATTACAAGATTTAAATTAAAACTTCGAAAGATCTAGCAAGTAGATAAAATCATTATTAAATATCAAATCATCAAATGATCAATTATATTTGTGAAACAAAAAAAAAAAAAAAAATGGATCGTCGCAATCTATTTATTACCTAATACAAAATTCTGATAAAAAAAATTTTCTCTTTTTTTTTGAAAAAAATTTCGTAAAAATGGCTCGCCGTAAGTCTGCTGCCAGACCCGCTGCCAGACCCGCCGCAAGACCTTCTTCTACTGAGCAACGAAACAGTAGACCTGCTTCAACATTATCAGCACCAACAAAACAAAATAATGTTAATGTTCCAGCTGTTCCACCTAAACAACCAACTAGTTTAGCGGAACAAAGATCACCGGGTTTGTTTGGACAGGTAATTTCAATAGAAATGGTTTGTTGTTATTCTTTTCATGACCATAATAACCATATACAATATATGTAACTAGATGGCATCAACTGCTGCCGGTGTAGCTGTTGGACACAGCATTGTAAGTAAATTTTCTGTTCGCCTTTTTTTTTTTTTTTTTTCATGATAATTAATAATAGTATTAACTTAACTATATCAAAATAGGGTCATGGTATTACTGGCTTATTTTCAGGAAGTGGGTCAGCTGAAACACCAGATTCTCAACAACAATACACTCCTCAAACACAATCTGAGGTAAAATAAAATTATATACAACTTTCATTTTGGCTAATTTTGAATAAATTAACTAAAACATTTTATTTTATAGCAACCTCAATATCAATCGTTCCAAAATGAGAATTATGGGGGAGTCTCATGTGAAAATGATGCCAAATCTTTGACAAAATGCTTGGAATCTAATAATCACGATATCGGTCTCTGTCAATTTTATCTAGAGAATCTCAAAGCCTGTCAGCAAATGGCATCTCAACTTTAGTCATTCAAATCAACTTTTTTAATTAATTATGGGGCGCAAATTAATAATAAAAATAAAAATAAAAATTAAACTCTAATTTTCTTTTGGAAATTTCAACAATATAAATTTATTTATAAAGCTATTATCATCTATAGGTTTTTTTTTTTTTAAAAAAAAATGAATAATATTACTGTTACTCTAATAACAATTATGTGTGAATAGATATTAACTTTGAGTTATTATTAATCTAGTTGAGTTTTAATCAACGTGTAAAACGTTTGTAATATCTTTGGGGTTTTTCTTTAGTATTTCGAGATAAGAATCACGCAATGACATTATTAGCAATGGTAGTTTTTTCGAACGTCGAAAATGTATAGTGAGATCAGCATTTTCTTCAACCACCAAGTTGGCTAAGTTAAAGCTTTCTTCCAAATTTCTATTATATAAATAATAACAACATTATATTTACATTTAATACGCAAAAAAAAAAAAAGTATATTAAATAAATACGCACGCCGGAAGGATGTCACGAGTTTCATACAATACTTTATGATGTCGGAGAACTGCATTTGGGATATAGATATCCATTACTCGTTCCAATTCACGTATCCGAATTTCATCTTCAAAAAAAAGTTGCAACGCGTTAATTCATTAAATACCATGACAACATTTAGGATCGATTATTACCTTCTTCAGTCACCATGGTCTTTGTATCTCTTAAGAAATCAATAACATACGAATCTAAAAATTTATGAAAACGAATATCCAAAGAATTCGTAATATCCTAATAATGATCACAAATAAAAGATTAATTCCTATTAATGGTATTAAAAGGCAGAAACGTTTTTAATCATACTTTAATATTTTTGGTCCATTCATTCAACTCTTTCGAGCTAGGTCTTTTTGAATTTTGTTAGAATAAAAAAAAAATTTTTTAATCAATCAATCAAAATGTAAATAAGAAAATTTAAAGCAGAGACATTAATTACTTTTCAGGTTTCGATTTCCATGTTTTCCACCAAGCCTCATATTTGTTATAATATTCGATCATGGTGCAATAATTCTGATGTTCGATGAATACAGTATCAATCTCATCTTCATCGTCATCGGGTTTCACATAGCGTATAGCTGATAAAGGCGATTTTGTATATTTCATTTCCATTATAATCTTACCCGCTACATTCATTCTTCCAGAAGCTAAATATTTTATAAATAATTCATTATATTTCATAAATATAGTAGTAGTATTGAAAGTAATCGTTTGAAAATATAAATTACCGAGAAATATTCTGCATAAAGCATTCGCTGACTTTAGAGCTTCACGATGTTGCTCTTTGCTAAACGTTAACCATTCCAGTGCACGAATTTGTATTTCCTCAACTGCGTTGACAGGTTCTTGCAAAGTTATTATCCTGATATCAGATACAGGACCATATCTATCCTGAATTAAGATTGATTCAATTAATTGATAAAATATGTCATCCATTGATCAGAAATAAAAATAAATTATTACATACTGGACTTTCGATCTCTTTAAATATTAATTCAAAAGTTTTTCGAGTAATAGCGACAACATTGAGACCATACTGTTCCGCCAAAGTGAAAAGTTTACGTCTCTCTGTGCAACTTGACGTTACACCTAATATTACAAGTACATAAACATTTTAAGTTAGATTGCTTGTTAAGCATAATAAACAGATATATGGGTAATTTACCTTTTAAAAACGAGGCATAAATTTCAATAGATATCTCTCTCGGTAATTTTGATGCATACAACGCAATAAGTTTATTCTATGTATTTTAATCTATGGTTAATTATTTTTATTATAATATTTCAGATATTATAATTATAAAATGTACCTGATGACACTCTATCAATAGTTCAGTATATAATTTGATAATATCATCCGATTCCTTATCAGGGGTTGAAAGCATCAAATCCCGTAAATACAAAATTAAATGTGTCGCAAGGCGAAGGAAATGAACATAAGCAATTTCACTAAAAATTACAAATATAATTAATAAATATAAAAATTTATCAAAAGATAGGATTTTTCGAAAATATTATATATACTCTTCACGTCTTAATCGTTTATCAATTATTTCTACTTTTAATTGTTTAACCATTTCTTTTGAATCGTTCAAAATAATCAACTTTTGAATAATGTGGAACTTCTCAAGATCAAAATCCCTACTAAAAGTCATTAAAAAAAAATTTTTTTAATATATATGGGTAGTTAAATCGTGCACTATCCTTAAGTTGTTTAAACATAAAGATTGCTTACCTATCAACTCTTTTTGATTCCACTAACTCAAATATTTCTTTTGGTGTTAAAACCTTGATATTTATTGGTAAATCATCATCATCATTAACTCCCATATGCCGAGCATGCTTACTAAAATACTTTAAATAAATAAATAAGAAATATATATGCCATTGCCAATCAATTAAAACATTATAATATAAGAGATTTAATTCGGTGACACACCTCTTCTTGTTGACACTCAATTAGGCTATTATAATAGGCCCAAACATAATCTTCCCAAGTTCGACAAATAGGAATAATCTAAAAGTATGAAAATTATTTCAATTATACAATTTGCATAATAATTTCTGGTGGCCATGAAATGTACTTATAATTTATTTACACTTTCATAGTTCCCACTAAGAACACCATATATTGCTCTATCGTATACATCGAGTTTCTCCTATAAGATAAACACATTAAAAACAAAGTTTAAAAAATAAATATGGTAAAATTCACAAACATTAGAAACATTTACTTGATTAGCACAATGGTAACACGTTCCGCGCCATATTTGGCGATTAACGTTTCCAATTGTCGTCACATTTCCATTTTCTTTAAACGCAAATTATATAAATTAGTTACCAATACAAATATAATAATATTTTGAATTATTTAAGTTATCATAAATTCTTTGAACCATTTGAGGTAACACGATCCATATTCACAGCTTGAAATTTACAACCAATTTTACTAATATGTAAGCCTATGAAATGATTATTTTCACTTTACATATTATTCCCTACTAAAGATCAAATTTTCATAAAAAATGATAATCAAACTCGGATAAATGAATAAATGATTCGGATCTTTACATTACCGTCAACTTTTTCATCGTATAATATAATTCCGCTCAAAATAGCAGATCGCCAGTAATGGCCGTTTTTGTCGCTAATATCAATTGCATCGTCAAATTGACCCCTACGTAAATATTCAAATATCGATCTCACAAGCTCTTTTTCGTGTTCCTAAAGGATCATAAAACGAATAAATTAATTATTTTAAGATATTAAAATATTCATTTTGGACTTGATTTACCTGATCGTAAGGATGTAAAGGTTTTTGAGTTCTGTGAGTACCATCCGGATCAAGGTACTTATATTCTTCTGAATCTCGTTTTTTTAGGTCCAATAGAATTGAATTTTTTGTGAAAGAACGATATTCAGGATTTGTTTCTACAGTAATAAAATCTGGCGCGATCTTCCATAACCATTTACGTACAATCTATAAAAGGCGAACCAGATTGATTGATCATCACGTTAATTTTTACGAAGGAAAAAAAAATGCACGTGACGAGTATCTTACCCAAGCCTCGGCAAAATCTTTATCGATCGCGAGAAGCTCACATAAAAGCTGTCCATCTGTTTGAAATGGATTTCTTGTTCCATCAAGACTTTTTATAGGCGTGAACCGATACCTATTGTGAAGAATCATACCACTTTTAAAAATAAATGATATTTGTAATATTTATTCATAAATCAATTCAATTACTTACTGTGATAATAGCTTTAATAGTTTCCACGTATTACGCTCAGCTTCCCAGAGTCGACATTCTCGAGGTTTAAAATTGAATATTCCACCGCCTTCCTCGCGGAACGATTTAGAACTATGAAAAAATTAGACGCTAAATTACGCGTTCAATTATATACTATCGGAGTAATAAGCGCAAGGGTAAAACTTACTATTCTTCGCACATTTGCTCATATGTTTCAGGTGCATTTCCTATATCTTCCTGAGGTCGTGTATTTTCATACACTTCAGCATACCTTTGAATTATATCATTACCAAAGTACATTCCATCTGTAAAGTTGAATCAATGTCAACAAAGATTAAGTCATAATCTATCGAGTAAACTTTCAAAAGAAATACCAGTGTTCAGTAATCTTGTCCCCAAGTTGGTAATGGATGAATTCATCTAAGAAAATAAAGAAATAAAAGTGATTTAATATAAATGCGAGAGTTACATGGCTTCTATGTTGATAAACAGAAACTAACAATACTGGGAAAGCCATTAACAAGCATATCCGAAGAATGAACTTGCGGGGTAGCATAAATCGAAGGTGTAAATTCTGGCGTTCCCTGAAATCTTGATGCATTACTATAAACACGCGGCGTGCTCATGGAATCAATTATCATAGGTGTACTTTGATCCATTTTATTAATTAATATGAATAGAAAAAATTATCGCGGCACATTTTTATTTTAAAATTTTCTCGTGTTACAAAGCATTAATACGTATTTGTTATCCAATAACTTGGTTTTGGGTTTAAACCTTCCCAATTTAGAAATTTAGCAGTTGATCAATTATCAATAAAGCAAGCAAAACATGTAATATCGATATGGATCAAAAGATCTTAATACCAAAAGGGCGAAATTCGATTTTCTAGTTTTGTAAATTCAAAAAACTTTTATTTGATTTATCTTGATTCTATCCTTAACTATCTATTTTAACATCATAAATTGGAAGTACGAAATCTGTTTCACCACTTTTAAAGGGCTGATTTAATTTGATTGTTGTGACGCCAAGCTCACGTTGAAGATTTTAAGATCCAATGGAAAAAATATATTGACCCAAATCAATGATCAGATTTACTAAATCTAGTACTCAGTTTTAATATCTGATTTATATATAAAAATCAGATCTAGATTCTAATCGGTTTCTAGATATTTGATTTATATATTAGCACTGAACAACCAAAGTATTCTCTCAAAAAAAAAAAAATAAAATAAAATAAAATAAAATACTTCAGAAACCAAGATACAATAAATTAATTTCTTTAACAATGTCTACTAAAAACAGGCACAACGCTTACTGGTTTATCTCTGGTATTTTTTTTTTTTTTAAAAAAAAGAATACAGTTTTTTTTATCTGTGAAAGTAATAACTTTTATTTGCATCACAAATAGTTCCTGCTGAAAAAAATAAATCAGCCGTTTACGAAAATTTAAAGTCAAAGTTAACCGGTTCAGGCTCTGATTACGCCGAAGTATACCAATTCATAATCCCAGAATTTAAGGTAGGCTCAAGTTTTACTAAACATATGAGAGCTTTATTTAAATTAAATATTTTTGAATTAATTCATTATATTTAATTCCCGATTCGATAGATCGGAACACTTGACGCACTCGTCGTTATTTCAGACGAACTCATAAAATATGATCAATCTTTTGAATCAACAACCTTCAAGATTGTCGATATTCTTCGCAACCTTTTAAAGGGGGATTTGAACCAAGTTGCAGAAAATTTGATCGTGAATGATAGTAAGTTACCTTTTATATTTATTATTATATAGAAATATTTGTTACAAGCAATGAATTCTTAAAGTAACGCTTATTTGTAGGTATTTATCATTTATGAAATAATCCCTTATTTTTTTTAACAGAAACTGTCGAACAATATTTGAAGACCTTTCAGTGGGACACATTGAAATTTCGAGCCGAGAAATCTCTTCAGGAAATAGCTCAAATCATTAGCCAGGTTTGAACATTATCTTTATTTGAAGTCTGTTATACACATATATTTTAAAAATATATCCTAAGTGAATTTATTATATATATATCAGGAAGTGACAAGAATCGATACCATGATGAAGGCCAAATCTACTCATTATAGCCAGGTTAGAAGCAATCTTCAGGCTTTGGAACGAAAGCAAACGTAATATGATGTTTTCTTCTTAATTTTTACTTTCCTTGTATTACCAAACCATTAAATTTAGTCTTAATTACATAACAGTGGAAATTTAGCGGTACGCAACGTTGCAGATGTTGTTAAAAAGGAACATTTCGTTTTGGACTCTGAATATTTGGAGACTTTGGTTGTAGCGGTTCCCAAGTAAGACAACGTTTGACCTTAACTAAGTTTTTATCCTTATATCTTGCTAATTGTAACTTACCGAATATAAGGAATCTTTACAAAGAGTGGTTTGCCAAATATGAGCGTATTACGGATAAGATTGTACCACGTTCTTCCCAGTAAGCGAAAGCATTTGATTACGTTTTTTCTAATTTGTGAAAAGTCCTAATATAGATTTATGAAATTATAGGAAAATTGCGGAAGATAATGACTTTGGATTGTTTACCGTAACTCTCTTTAAGAAAGTTAGTAACGAATTTGCGAACAAATGTCGAGAAGAAAAGTAATTATATTTACAAGCTTGTGTATCATGGAATATTCGCTAGTCTTCTCTCTATATTTATTAAATTATTTTATTAATGACTCAAAAGGTTCGTTGTAAGAGATTTCAAATACGATGAAAGTGATATGGAAAATCAGCGCAAAGAATATGAGGAGGTTGGAGCTGTAGAAAAAGAGTTATCGGTAAATTAAATTTTTATAATTCTACGATAATGGTCATGAGATCTATACGATTATATTAATACATGATCATGTGTATTTAGGAAAATTTATTAAGATTGGCCACTGCAAATTTCGGAGAAGTATTCTCATCATGGATTCATCTCAAAGCATTGAGAGTTTATGTTGAGTCTGTTTTACGTTACGGATTACCACCGGATTTTATGTCAGCTATTATTAGGGTAAGTCATTCTATTCCCTTTTGATTACATAAGTTTACATAAGCTAATCATGACTTTTATTGATACTAGCCAAAATATAAGATGGATAAAAAAATAAGGGAGATACTAAATAATCAATACGGGAAACTTGGTGGTACACTTAGCCGTGATGAAAATAATGATATTGAAGAATATCAAAATTTGATCGATAAAGATTATTACCCTTATGTATATTTCTATCTCGAATTTGACATTTATAAACGATAGATGACGTTGGGCTTTTAAAAAGATTATTGTAATAATACAGGGAAAGTTGAGAATGTGTTCTTCTCTAGATTTAATTTCGTTAATGTGCGAGTTGAACGCGTCTTCTTTCTTTCTTCCTTTCTTACTTACTTATTTATTATTTATTTGTAACTATTATTATTATTAGTATTATTAGTATTATTAGTATTATTTGCTCTCTATCCATTTTGAACTTAATAGATATTCATTCGTTTTATTTATTTACAACCTGAATAAATTAAAGTCAGATGTCAAAAAAAAAAAAAAAAAAATTCTAAATGAATTGAAATTTATAATGCTTTTTGATGCTTTTGTTTGATTTCTTAAATATCAATTTTCTAAACTGTGTTAAATTTACACCCTCTTTTGATAAAATATTATTATATTATGATTACTACTTTTTACTCGTTAAATTTTTCTCCATTTGTAATAATAATTTAGAATTATCCTTTTTTCCCATCCCAAGGTGACTTTGTCTTCCTCTTCTTAAGATAATAATAAAATGTTCTTTTTGCTCAAATTTTTTTTTTTTTTTCATTATTTTTCTTATTATTCTCTCCTCATATAATATTCGATGGCCGTTGAAAAGGCTGCAAATCCTGCACATCCAATCAAAGTAGCTTGTGGACCAGATTTAGCAGCCAATACGGCGCCAGTTATACAGCCAGATGCAACACCATTATATAAATCATTCTTTGCTCGGTACTATGTCGATAAAAAAAAAAAAAGGTTAAAACTTGTAAAGTATTATTATGATTAAAAGATCGAACCAAAGTACTTACAGTTTCGATCACACATTCGGTACCGGAAAATATTGAACCAACTATGGCAAAGTTTTTCGCCATGGAAAAAGATCGTTTTGCCATATCCTTTGCGGTCGCTTTTAATTGCTGTTTCATTGGTTGTTCATAGATTGCTGGATCTACCGAAGCCATTTCAAATGATGACATAAACATCCCAAATACTCCACCCAATACGAACCCTATTCATGCAAAAGGGTATAAATGAAACGTTAATTTTCCGGATGAAGGGTTTTTTTCTTTTCCTTTTCTTTATTTTTTTCCCCCCCCCCCCCCCCATATTTACCTCCTACACCACTGAAACCAACTTTAAGAACACATGATTCTTGTACCATTTGCATGTATCTTAATTCTTTTGGTATAGCTTCCTTATTATTAGGAAATCCTGCCATTTTTGATTTATTCTTTTGATGGTTATTATTTTAGGGATCAATCGATTTTTATTTATTTGAAAAGGATGAACAACCACGAAATACAACTACTACGACAACTATAGATAGAAAAAAAAAAAAAAAAAATTAAATTACATGCAATCCAATTTTTCGGGAACCAATTTATATTCGATGATGGTGTAACGTGAGACAATGTGAATGATCTGCATGTGATTATGTCAATTAAACAAAAAATTTTAAAGGAGGATTATCAAAAATAATTTGTCAATTATTATGTCAGCAATTAATAATGAAGGGGTCGATCATAGCTATAATAATTATTCCGACAAAAAAAACATTTGAATTTCTTTCAAATTGACAGGAACAATCACAGCAGGTTGCAGCCAACAATCATCAAAATAAAAAATTTTTTTTGGTATTTAACTACTCCGATTGTACCGCAATCAATTTCAAAAAAAAAAAAGTTGTAAATTATTATTTTGCGTATTCGTCTTTTTTTTTTTTTTTTTTTTATTCATTTTTATATTTGTTTTATTTTTTCTTTTTTTTTTTTTTTTTTTTTTTTTTTTTCCCTCTTTCCTTTTTTTTTTTTTTTTTACCTTTTTTTTTTTTTTTTTTTTACCTTTTCCCCTCTAAAAAAAAAAAAAAAAAAAAAAAAAAACGATGGCATCAAATTTACCAAACGAGTGCCTTTTAGAGATATTTAAATCTTTCGAGACGGATAGAAAATCACTATGCTCAATAATATTAGTTAACAGGACGTGGTGTCAAATAAGTATGCCAATGTTGTGGAGTAACCCGTTCAAGGAATATCAAACTATTAATAGTTCATTCAAAGTGATATTACCCTTAATATCCTACCTTGATAAAGACACCAAGGAAATGATAAAAATCAATGATTCAATCACAAGCTATTACATCCCAACGAAAGCAATGTTTAATTACGCATCCTTCATCAAAGAATTAGATTATATGGATATGTATCATCAAGTGATCTTATGCTTAAAAAAGATACGAGAAGATCAAAAACGGTCCAACTTGTACTACGAGATGGTACAAAAAATAGATAAGAATTATTATGATATATTCGTTGAATTGATTTATAAAATTGTTATAAATAATTCGAGGATCAAGACGTTTGTTATAGATATGTTTTTTTGGCGGTCAAATGATATCTTTGGCGTCCTTTTGAAAACACCCGGGCAGGAAAATGCCTTCTCACACTCTTTAAGAAATTTTCATTGTAAATTATTGGCCAAGGACGTTAATATATTATTTTTTTTTTTGAAATTGGCCAACAATCAAATCAGAGATTTGTCCCTAAGTTTGTATGGCGACGAAAAGGATAACATCTCTTATTCATCGTTAATTGAAACGATCAAATCACAACCCAACCTTGAAACATTACATATTAGTGAAAGTACTCATTTCGTTAAATTAATTCTATCGGAGTTACGTAGCAACGTTCATTCCATAGCAAAGTTAAGCTTAGAATCTCATAATAGTATTGAAAAATCGGGATTTTATTTTTTAAGTGATGAATGGGGAAATTCATTGGAATTAACACTGGGTGAATTAAATAAGGTTGAAAATTATTATAATGATGAGAGTGTACCATTCTCTAATTTAAAACGGTTGAAATTGGATTGGAACACTTGCAGTTCCGATCAATTACAATTTCAAGAGAGTGAAGTTCATCAATCAATAATCACCTTGATACGAAACCATCATGCGGATTTAATTCAACTCGATTTCAATACCTTGACGGAATTTCATTTTAAGAATATCTTTGAGAAGATCCCCAATCACTGTTTAAACTTACAAACCATTTCTTATAATATTCATAATTTAAATGATTTAGACATTATTTATTCCATTTTCAAAAATAATTTGAACCTTTTGTCAATTAATCTTAATCTGTTAATTCCTATCACACCTTCTTTTTTTGTTGACTTTGCTCAACAAGTTCCGGAATCTATTCAAAACATTATATTAAGGAATTGTTCGTTTAATCAGGATACTTTACCTCTCTTCTTAAGTAACGTTAAATCAAACAAATTGAAATCGTTTAAATTTATTTGGAAAAGTGGAGGGATGGAAGTATATGATATCTTAAAGAATCTTTATGTCCTTATAAAAAATTTTTCCGATGAAAGAACTTGGACTATTAAAGATTATAGATTTGAGTTATCCGGTTATCGAGATCGAGATGTTGTTAGTTTTGAATGGGAGGAATGAAAGTACTTTGTTTTATTTTTAATCAAATTCGAAAGATCTTGTAAAAATTTAATTATATGTAATAAAATTTATGAACAAATTATATCAAACTTCATAAACTTAATTCATTTTTGCTAATATTATTTTATTTTATTTGTTTGTTTGCCTTCAATTGATAAATTGAGTACAAGTTTTAATTGGGAAAATTTTAACACCACACAGCGCGACCAATCAAAGTGCTGGATTTTGAAAACGTGAATTTTTTCCATCAAAAAAAAAAAAAAAAATGATATTTTAATCTTTTCGAATATTTTTTATTTTTGATCATCAGATCTTCGACTGATATAGTTACTCTACAAAGACGAGTCAAAAAACCCTTTGTTTATGCACTATACAAACTTGGTAGATTGACAACGTAATTACTCAATGCTTATGTTATCCTTATGAAGAAACTTTAGTACGGAAACGTGCATTTTTTCCGTACAAAGATCCTTTCGGACGAAAGATGTTTTCCGAAAATGATTAACCGGATGAGGCTTGGTACTTTCTCATGTCTTTTTTTCGTTTTGGCTTCAAGTTTTTTTTTTTTTTGTTTCAAAAGCTTTAGTAATATCAATAATTAAATTACGTTATATAACTTTAAAAAAAGAAAATGATTGATTTGTATTAATCATTATATAAAATAAGACCGAAAGTAATAAAGTTTATTTTATTAACGCGCCAATTTATTAAATCACACACCCATGTTACGCGAATGTCTCAATGTTTCACAGCGATTACAAAACGATTACATTTACTATTACATAATGTTATTTTGAAAATTTTTAATCGCCTGGTGTTAAAATTTAAAATTTTAATTATTGAATAAGGTATTGTATGAATGTCTCGGATTAGAAAATACATTTAATAATCTCATAATGTCATAATGAAAGAAAATATTCAAATTTTATTTTGATTATCATAATCATTGTCAATACAAACATTTGTTTCTTTTGTTTTTTTTTTACCTGGTGCATCGCGTTTTTTTATTATTATAATTGTACAAGTTCTCGCTTGTAAATCAAATTTAGGATTTAATAAATGCATTCGGAATTTTGCTTCCAATTTCTCATCTAATGTCTTTGCGTAAAAAAAAGGGAACATCTTGTAATCAACTAAAATGGTCCCCGACTTTAAAGTATTAAAGTTTACATGTATAAAATTGCTTCACTATGTAGTGAAACCTCA
>CAJVPP010000131.1:0-46089 GCA_910592005.1 Funneliformis mosseae | reverse complement strand
GAATCTCTTTCTAAACTACACATATTAAAAATCCTTCAACGTGTCAATTGTGTTTATCGTGTTTACAAATTGTTAAAATTATTTACTTGTCTAAAGTATAAACCTAAGGTTGATTATGATAGGACTTATTTCATAGTAACTTAGTAGTTTCTCATATGTTACTCTCTGTTATTAAGTCATCATTACCCTAAGTTCAACAGGCTGAGCATAGGGTTAATAATGTAAAGAATCTTAATCAAAATATTCATGATGAAGGATCTAATTAGAAGGATAAAAAAAATAGAGATCTATAATTTATAGTAATTATACTCTAAATAAAGAAAGCAACAAATATCACTGTAATCATTACAGGTAAAATTTAAATTTTTAGTAATAAAAATAATTAAAATATTATAAAATTAAATTAATTTATTTCTAAGTATAATTTATAAAATTCCTAAAGATAGATCAACTTCAACATTAAAAATTCACCTTAAAAAGAAATATTCATATTTATTTTTAAAGTTAAAGGAACAATAAATAAATATATTAATATGAAAGATTTCTTAATATATATATTTATTTTTATTAATTTAATTATCTTCATTATAAATAATATATTTAATAATTTAATAATTTATAATAATAGATATTTATATAAAAAGATTGGTTAAATAATTTAACTAAATAGATAATTATGAATGATTAATCTTTTGTTATTATTAAAAATATATTTTTTTAAGTAATGATAAAATGACTTAATTTTAAAACCAAAATAAGTTCTACTAATACTATATATAATAATATTGTGAAAGTATATAATGATTAAAAAATTAATATTAAAAAATAATTATAAGAAGTATCAAATTAAATTTTATTTACTCTTGGACTTCTAAAAATCAAATTCCATTTCTTAGAATTACAGTATATTAGATTATAAAAGATTGGGAACTTAAAGAAATCCTTCTTGATTTTTTATTATTTTAAAGAATCTCATGCTGATGAAAATATTTCATAAAATTTTAAAAGAATATGAAATATTATTAAAGGTAAATTTTTAATTTATTTATATTAATAAAATAATTATATTTTAATTAACAAATAATATTTTTAATAGACATTATATATTACATCTGATAATATATATAATATGGATACTATATTCACTTATTTAGAAAGTTATTTTTTGAATAATAATATAATTTTTAATTCTAAAGATCAATATGTATAGTGTTTAGTCTATATTATTAATTTAGCTGCTTAAGAAGCTCTTTTAATATTAAAAGGAATTAAACCAGAAAAAAGAAGAAAATGTATTAAAAAATGTAAAAAATAATCAAATATGGGAGTAATTGAAAAGTATAAAATTTTATTTTTATTTTAATTTATATTAATTATTAATAATATTATTATAATTTTAGTTAAGAAAATTAGTAGTTAAAATTCATGTATTAAAAATTTAATCGTCAATGTATTACTTTAAAAATTAGAAGTCTTCAATTAATTCTAGATATTAAAATATGTTGGAATTTAACTTATGATATGATGGAAAGAGTATTAATACTACATGAGGTAAATTATAAATTATAATTATTTTATTTTTATTTTATTTTAACAATATTTTTTATTAGCTATTACATAGTATAGCATCAATAAATGAAGAATTAACAGAATTTTTATTATCTAATGATGAATGAAATAAAATTGAGAAAATTAAAAATTTATTAAAGGTATATATTTATAATATAATAAATATTATTTATTTTAAATATATATTTAATATTAATTAATATTTTAGTATTTAAATTAGCTACTCTTGAAATGAATGAAACAAATAAATTAACATTCAATCAAACAGTTCTAATTTATAATTATTTAATTGATATAATTAAAGATTTTATTAATATAGCTTAATTAAATAATATTATTAATGCTGCTAATAATATTAAAACTAAATTAAAGCAATATTACTTAACATTTGATAGACTTATTTATATAATTTCAATATGTATATATAAGCTTATCTAATTTATTTTTATTATAAAATATTTATATTAATAATTTTATTATATTTATTAATAAATAGACCCAAGATTTAAATTAGATTATTATATAAATAATGAATTTGAATCTGAATATATATAAAATATAAACAACAAATAAAAAATTATGAAATGATAAATATATTTAAAATTCTAATAAAAGTGATAATTAATCTATTAATTCAAATTCAAAGAAAACTAGTTAAAAATAAGAAATTAAATACATATTTAAACAATATATCAATTCTTAATGCTAATGTTTTAATGTTTTGAGAGGTAAAATTTAAAGTTATATGATATTATTATTTAATTATATAATAAATCAATTTAATTTTTTTAATTTAATTTATAGTCATATGAAGCAGAATTTTCAAATTTATCAAAAATAGCAAGAGATTATTTAGCAATTTCTGGTATGTTATTATAAATTAATACTTAAATATAAAAATTATTTTAAATTTAATATCTTATTATAATAAATAAATATAAGTGTTTTAATTGAAAAAGTATTTTCTGGTGAAATAGATTTAATTATATATAAAAGGTATAGCTTAAAATTAGAAATTATTAGAATTGGTATAATTTTAAAAAGCTGGTAAAAAAAAGATAATAAAAAATAATGTTATAGTTTAATTAATTTTATTATTATCTTATAAAGCTTATTTGTTTTTATAAATGTTAAATAATGTATATAATTTTTAATTTTAAATTATCATAATAAAATAAATATTGCTAAAACTAAATAAAAGTTAAAAAAATAATAGATTCATAAAAAAAAAATAATTAAAGAGAAGAGAATTCTGAAGAATTGTAAAAAAAGATCACAAAACTCTAAGAATTGAAAAATTGCAAAACTTTAAGGGAATCATAATTGGTTACAAAATTTCAAAGAAATCATAAAGTAATTGTAAAACTCTTAAGAGAATCACAAATTACTTATAAAAATTACAAGTAATTACGAAACTCTTAAAAGAATCATAAAGTAATTGTGAAACTCTAAGGGAATTATAAATTAATTGTAAACTTCTTAAGAAAATTACAAATTACTTGTAAAACTCTAAAAGAATTGCAAATTACTTATAAAACTTTAAAGGAATCACAAAATAATTGTAAAACTCTTAAAAGAATTATAAATTACTTGTGAAACTCTAAGAGAATTGCAAATTAATTGCAAAACTCTTAAGAAAATTAATTGCAAATTACTTGTGAAATCTAAAAAAATTATAAAGTAATTGCAAAACTCTTAATAAAATCGTAAATAACTGCAAAACTCTAAGAAAATCATAAAATAATAGCAAAACTCTTAAGAAAATTATAAAGTATTTGCAAAATTTTAAAGAAATTTCAAATTAATTATGAAACTTTAAGAGAATCGCAAATTACTTATGAAACTTTAAGAAAATTGCAAAGTAATTATAAAACTCTTAAAAGAATTACAAAGTACTTGTGAAATTCTAAGAAAATTACAAATTACTTGTAAAACTTTAAGAATTGCAAATTACTTGCAAAATTTTAAGAGAATTACAAAGTAATTGTAAAATTCTAAAAAATCACAAATTACTGTGAAACTCTAAAAGAATCACAAAGTAATTGCAAAATTCTTAAGAGAATCACAAATTACTTATGAAACTCTAAGAGAATCACAAAGTATTTGCAAACTCTAAGGAAATCATAAAATAATTGTGAAACTCTTAAGAGAATCATAAATTACTTACAAAACTTTAAGAGAATCACAAATTACTTGTGAAACTTTAGAAGAATTGCAAATTATTTACGAAACTTTAAGAAAATTGTAAAGTAATTATAAAACTCTTAAAAGAATTACAAATTAAGATTTTCTTCAAAATTCAAATATATAGAATTGAACTTTCAGTTTAATCTAAAATTTTTAGTTTGATTTAAATTTTTATCAGTTTACAGTTTAATTTAGTTTTAGATTAGCATATAATCTAAACTGAATTAAACTATTCAGAGCATTACTGATTCTTCTTAAAATCTTTATTCTAATGATATTATAATGATTGATAACAATTATGATAAGTCTGATAAAGAAACTTTACTTTATAAACTGTTAAAATTTAAATAAAGTGAAGAAGGCATGATCAATATTAAATATCTTATGATCATATTATTATCATTATTTTGAATGAAAAATCTGAATAAGAAGTCAGTTCTAGTGATGAAAAAAGTTCTTTCCTATTGAATGATAATTTAATTATAGATGATAATGAATCTTTCTTTGATGAAGATGAGATTTAATTATTTGCAACTCCAAATTCTCTCAATTATAATTACAATTCAGACTAAGAATTTCCTAATATGAATATAAATATAAATAATTTATGGATTCTTTTTTAGATCTTTAAATTTCAAAAAAGATTCAAAATTACTGATGTTGTAATTAACTTGTTGACTGACTTATTTAATCATATTCTAAAAGATACCAATTTAAAATGATTTGAAAAATTCCTATCAATAGCTTACATGACTAGAAAGTTATTAGAAATTAAGAAAAAGACAAATACTTTTATAACATATCCTAATTGCAACAAATTGTATAACATTGCTTTGATAATTTTGATAAATTCAGGCAATAATATGAATTTTGAATTTAAATGTATTTACATCAAATTTTCAAATCATCTAATGTAAAATCAATATAAACTATATAGATTAGAATTGCTAGTGAAGATTCTGGTTAATAATAGATACAAATGATGATCAAAGATATTATATCTATTACTATATCTAAAAACTCAAATATTAATAATATATTAAAAGCCAGGTTTTGAAGAGTTTTTAAAAAAATGGGTTAGTCAGGATAACAAAAATGATTTAATGACTGATATTTATAATGGTAAAATATAGTAAACTTTTTCATCTAATACTAATAATTTTGACTAATCCTGATTTTTTATGATTGAAATTGCCAATTTAAAATCTGAGTACAGAGGTAAACAAAAGTATTTGCACACTTTTTTACTCAATATAAAACTTAAAATATTTTTGCAATAAAGGCGCTGACATATATTAGCTAATATTTTAGGAGTGAAGAGATAGTAGAAGATCTTAGATTACACATAAACTTATAAATCACATGATAAATGTAATATCTTATTTTATTAATACTATATATTGATATCAATACAAATATAGTTTGACCTTATCAATAAAAGTTTGTAATCAATACAAATATAGTTATACAACCTAATCTTATTTATAATCTGATATGCAATCTCTCAAACACATTTTTTCAAAAAGCAGTATTTTATTTTGTCATTGTAATAGAAGAACAGAAAAGTCATTGAGAGTTAAAGAATTTTAGTCTTTACCTTTTCCTTTGGGCTATTCATAGCTAGTAAAATATACTGTCTATTTGTAATTCATCAAAAAGTAAGCGTTGGAAAATATTTATTACATTTAGAATAATAAAGATGCAAATATATTGTTTTATCAAAAGATAGGCAATGGGAATCATAGCCAGGAATTTTCAAGAGATTATAATATTCGAGTAGGTATATTAGATTAGTACAGTATCTATCTTTGGCTTTGGTAATAGGAAGTAAGAAACCATTGTTTGATTAAAAGAATTCTATAGCTTCTTTTACATGAGGTGAACTATAACAGCTTATATTCGCGCATCATTTAATATTAAGCAAATACTAGCATAGATTACAATAATTTTCAATACATGATCATGATACAAAACAATCAGCTAAGTCTATTTCTTTTTCTTTTCTTTTTCTTTTTGTTATTTTTTTTTTTGTTTTTCTTATCATTTTCGTTCTTCAATCTTTTCTTTTTTGTACTCTCAAATTGTAGGTTTTCAAGTGGATTAATAAATTCTTTAACATACTGAGCATCTATGTTTTTTCTGAAAATTAAATTATGATACCAAATGTTATAAAGAGTTTCTCTGATGTATCAATAATTTTGAAGAACTAACTTCAGATCTATCACTTTGCCTTGCATATTTAAATATGTTTCAGAAGTGATCAATTAGTAATATGATACCTGTTAGTTTGTCAGATAGTGTCTCTATACCTTTTCAATTGGATTATATTTGAATTGCCCTAGAGCATGTGCTTTTACAGTCAGGGTAATTCAAATTAAATTTTTAAAAAATATGGCAATATATTTTAATATTTTTTAAATGTCTCAGGTTTTCATCTGATCTTCTATTTACTAATAAAATCCAGATTAGTCAAATTTCTTCGTCAGTCTTTAACATATTATCATATTGGATATTTAAAGAGAGATTTTTGAGATCTTGCATATGTGTGAAAGAGGATGTACCAAGGGACTATTGATATTATACAAAAATGGCAAGTTGGCCTGTTTGTAGTTTATTATTTAAATTATTCAGTTTAATTATAAGATAAAATAATAGAACTAACTTTTGTCTATACCTTATAGGAAATTGTAATCAGCTATATGAATAGGCTTGTGAACTAACTGCAATATTTGAAAGGTCTGACCTATAATAAGTACCCTAAGACCTATCTTTGCCTTATCATCTTAGGAGATGATAACTAACATATCAACAAAGATAGTTGCAAATTACCTTGCACATTTTACAGAAGTAAGACAATAATAACAATCAAAATGATCACATATTTCCATTCGTAAAACTCCAGCTATTGCAATTTATGCTAGATGATGATGAGTTCTTATAGCAATGGAATTAGGTTAGTGTAGTAATAAATAATTATTTAATGTTGTCTGTATCATATAGATATTATATTTCTCCTTAAGATTTTTACGCAAATTTTTGATGATCTAAACTTTTATCACTTCTCTTTATTATTTCTCATCAGCTGAACTGAACTTGACCAAATTGTAAATATGTTCATGTAATTCTGGATGTTTAAAAAGAAGGGATGGATAATTAGGTTTATTATATTGTATAATTTTCTATCTTTTGACAAGTATTTTTGTTTTTTTTCTTTGCAATTTTAAACATATTATATATTCCTTTTTAATTTAAGAATCCTATTCTGATTTGATTTAATTTGAGCTTGAAGGTCTACTATTTTCTTATATGTATCATGATGAAGCTGAAGATCAGTTGTGATATTGTAAATTTGTTTAGATTCAATAAGTTTTTTTTCAGCTACTACTATTTTATTTATTATTTGTTTTTGAGCTGTTATATTAATAGTGATTTCTGGTATAAGTTTTACTAAATGAATAGTAGGAAGAAGAGGTATTGATTTTTCTCTAAGCATAGAAGGACATCTTTGTCTCATTGTTTGTATATCATATAGATTAAATTGAGTAGTCAAGTATTTTCTGATTATATCATTAATTTTAGCTACACTTTTACTTTAATATTATTTCATTCTTGTGATACTTTACAGCAACATCAGCATGATTTAGAGTACTATTTTCTGTCTTTATCATAAGACTATATATATAAACATTAGAAAACTCCTGATATTTATTTGTTGGCGATTTATATATTGGCTTTTTATTAAAACTAGGACTAAATAAAAATATTTGTCAACTCATACTTAAAATATTCAATAAAAAGACTTTGTAAACACAAAATAGAAAGCTGAATATAATGCATAAAATCCTCACAGAAAGTCAGTTTTAAAGAAAATTCACAAAATAGAGGCTCAATTCAATTTAAAATTATTAAGTAAATCTCTATTATTTAAATTAGTATTAATTAATTAAGTTAATTTAAGTAAAATCACGTAAAATAAAGTCTTCTGTAGCATCCTGTAGCATCTTGCAACATTCTGTAACATATGGATCTTATCATTTTATTGAAGTTTTTTTTATATTTAAAGAAACTAATACTCAAATTTTATGAAAATACGTTTTTGAATATTTTTAATTTTTATTTGGAATAAAAAAAAATTTAATTTAAAATTTTATGAATTAAAATTTTATTTTTTATCATTTGTGTTTCTTGATTAACTTTTAACTTATGAATCTAAAAAAGGCAAATGATCAGAAGCATGTGATCATCTTATCTGAAGGTGAGAGTAAACACTTATATTAAAATTATATTAGCTATATTAGCGTTCTAACAATAAAAAGTCAATTAATTTTTTATTTAAAACTGATTAATATCTACATTTTGTATTAAGTAATTAGTACTTAGTTAGACTACCATTTGTCACAATCATTATTTGAGTTCATTATGATATACTATTGATTAAGTTTTTGATAGTATGCTTTAGAATTTCCTGCTATACCTTTTTAACATATTAGTCAAGATCAGCAAGATTAGATAGAGGTTTTTATAACCTTAAATACTTTTCTTGACTTCAGATTAAAGATTTTTAATTAGATTAAGATTGGGACTTTAAGCTGCTTAAAATAATGTATAAAGATTGTTTTTCACTTGAAAAATCATTGCAATTAATTCTTTAGTTTTTACTATTTTTTTTAGATTTTTGGAGAAAAAAAATTTATTAAAAAAAAATTTGTTATTCTTTTATTTTTATAATATAAGTAAATACTTAAGTGTTATGTAAACGCAATTTGTTATTATAATCATATAATTCTACTAGCATTAATTCACATTTATGGAGGTATGTAAATACTTTTGTCTAATCTCTATATAATGATAAACTTGGATTAATTCTAATCATTCGATTTGATTCTATATAGTACCTATGCAATATATGGTATAATTTGCAATCTTTTTTAGTACTTTCAATTTAAAAAAGAAAATATGTTAACTTTCAGCTTTTACTAGATTTAAGTGAAGTTAAATTACATCAGATAAATCACTTTCTTGCTTTAATTACTAGAATTTTAGGATGGAGTTGATTTATCAGCTATTAACAAATATTTTGCTAGTAGAAAAATCTGAATTACTATAATTTATTGCAGTAATGATATTTTGCAATAAGAAAATTATGCAGTAAAACTAGCAAAAACTGATGAACTTGTCAAATATAACATATATATTAAATATGATATATTTATAATTTATATTATTTCTATTATTATTATTATTATTATTATATATAACATATAAATTATTTATATTATTTTTATCATATCTATCATTATTATTATTTATTTCATATTTAACATAATCAGCATATCTGTTAGTTCTGTTATTATTATCATTAGTATCATAATTACTATAGATTTTTTTTAATTATATTTTTCTATATAAATAACATGAAAATGCCTTGGAAAAAGATAGATTTTAATATATTGAATATAATTAATAACTAATAACATTAATAAACTTCAAATATATTTTATTAATATAAACCATATAACTTTATTCTTGTTAACTAAACAAACTCCCTAATTAACATCGTATTAAGTTAATTAGATTTAAGTAATAGCTATTATCTTCTTAACTTTAAATTATAGTTAACTTATTCGATAAAAGAGTAATATTAATAGCAGTCATATTTTAGCATTAGTTAAATATCAATGAATCTAAAGAGCTATATTTTGTTCATTTAGATTATTAAATATTAAGATATCTTAAAAAAACTGTCTTTTTAATTTTTTTCAATATAATTTAAAACTTGACCTGATCTAATATATTTAAAGCTCTAATATTAATTTAATAATTATAAAAAATGCATTTTACCATATGTTATTTATAAGTCAAAATAAGAAATATTTGAAGTTTTACTTATGTAAATAAAAATATGAATAAAACCAAATAAAATTACTTGATCAAAATTAGAATATTTTATAATAGTTCAGACTATCCAAAATTTTTATATTATTTTAATTCTAAATATTTATTATTATTACTATTTATTTTACTTTTAAACAGTTAAGAATTTTAAAGATTCTTAAAAGATGTTGTGTAAAATAGATTATAAGATTATAATAGTATAATTTTAATATTCAACTTAAACTTATAAAGGATAATACTAATACTAATGTATTATTTTAATTAATTTTTAACTAAAAAAATGATAATTTTCATAAAAAAATATTTATACTTATTAATGAAAAAACAGATTTTATCTTCTAAAATAATGAATCATTATTTAAAGTATTTCATAAAAGAATTAATTTAAAATAAGAATTGGTATCATAATTTACCTATGTATTTCTAATTACAATAGAAAATTAATATTTTAAAATAAATTAGAAAAAAAATATAAAATCAAGTAAGTTATAATTAATAAACTTATTATTAAAGGAGATTCATAATATACTTATAATTGTGATATTAAAATATCATATTCATATATTATAAAGTTTATAAAAAGAATTTATTATATAAATTATTAATTATGATTGTATTATTAGATTTAGTTTTAGATTAATTTAACTAAATATGAATTTACATTATTTGATTAATGATCTTTGATATAATGAACCTATTTTAGTATAATAAAAAATATTTATTCTTAATTTATACTATTATTACTAATTCTAAAATTTTATTATTTTTATTATTAAATATCTTAATATATATTAATATTTAAAATAACATTTATAAGAGTGAAAGTTACAGTATTTATATTATATAAGTATCTTAAATCTTTATCAGAAAAATTTTAGAATGCTAATTTCCTGAATATACCTTTTTCTGATATTTACTAATCTAATAATTAATTTTTTAAATTAAATATTTTACCGAAAAATCTAATTTCTCAAATGCCTATTTCCTTAATTCTGATTTTTTGAATAAATATTTTCTTATATTAAATTTTCAATTTTATGAATTCTATTATCCAGAATACCTAATTTTTTGATCTTTATATCCCAAATTGACATTTTTCCAAATTGATCAAATTTTGATACTCTGAATAAAATTTGTAATATACAAATGTTTTCAGAAATTATAGATCCACTACAATAGCAGAAGGTAATTATATTTTATTAATTATTAATTTAAGAAAGATGATTTGAGAATATAGGCATTTATTATATTAGGATTTAGGAAATTGGTATTCAAGATGTTAAAATTCGTGAAATTATATTTTCAGAAAAATGAATATTTTATGTAATTCTGAAAATTGGATTTCAGAAAATTGATATTTGAGAAATTAGACTTTTTGGTAAAATGTCTAATTTGAAAAATTTGCATTCAGACAAGTGAATTTTAAGAAAAAGTATATTCAAAAAATTAGCATTCAGGTAATTGTGATAAAACTATTTTAAATATTATAGAAATTATCAATATAATAATTTATTTATTTATTTATTTTTAGAAAAATTTCTTTTTTTCAATATAAAAATTATAAAACTTAAAAACAATCAAATTTTTTCACAGTCAAAAATGATATTTTATATAAAAAATAAAAAAATACATTTGAAAAAATATTAAGAGTAATTAAAAATTTAGAACTGAAATCAGTTTTTTATATAATATATAATAATTTAATAGCTAAATATTTTTTTATTAATTTAATGTTTAACAAAATTCATACTAAATATTATTAGCATTAAATATTCAGAAATATTAATACTTATATTTAATCTTGTAATACTTGTAAATAATAAGAAAAACCTTAAATAAAGAATGAATTGTATCTTATTTCAATTGATTATTATTTTATAGAATTAAAATAGAATTTAATTTTTATTAAAAATTAGTAGAGAAAATAAATATATTATGATTTTTATAAATTATTTAACAAAATAATCTAAAATTAGCCTGAAAAATTTAAATATATCTTAAAACATAAATATAAATTAATTAAATTTCTTAAATACATTTATTTAAATAAAATTAATATATTTTTGATAATTTATTAATAAATTAAATAAGATAAAGATGAAAATATTAACTAAATTAATAATAAAATTCTTACTATAGTAAATTTAAAATGCATATTATTATAGATATTTATAAAATTTACAATTAAAAATAAATATTAAAGATTACTAAAATTTATCTTATTGAAAAATTAATAGAATTTGATAATAATTTAAAGCTCATATAATATGAAATTATTCTTTATACTAGAGTTTTTAAACTTATTAATTCAGATAATAAGTTTTAAGATATTTCTGATCTTCTTATCAGAGCTTTTAACACTAACATTTCTAAAGTTACAGCTATTAAAGCTAATGTATGTATTTTCATTAATGAGTATAAAATGAAATATTTCTTTTCAATTATTTTATAACATTTTAGTTATCGTACTACTTTTTAGTTATTATATAATTTAAATTATTATATCACATTTCAGTTATTATATTATAATCCAGTTATTATACTTTCTTCTAATTATATTATGAAATTTTGTATTATTTTTAAGTTATATCATATTTTATATAACTATATTTCTTACTAATTATATTAGATGATTTGTATTTCATTATATTATTCTATTTAATTATTTATCTATTATCATATGATTTCTGGTTAATTATTTTTTCCTTCATGATCTTCTATTTGATTAGTTATTTCTTAATCTCTTAATATTACAACTTTTCTAATTTTTATTTATTTTGTTATAAGAGTTACGTGATATATCATTTTGAGATTTTTTTACACTACAACGTAATTTAAATAAAAAAAATATAATAAAATGCCATTATTTTTTCTTTTAGATATTTAATATTAAGAAAGTATTAACTGTCCTATTCTTGAAGTTTTAAAAAATTTAGTGATATTTAATAATTATCTTATAAAGAATTATTATTCATTAATTTAATAACAAACAAGTAAAACAGATATATATGAATAATTTTAAGAATAGCTTATATTAATATCTTCATAATGATTATATATTTTTAAATATATTATTATAATAAAAATATATCTTTATTATAAAGAAGATTAATTAATAAAACATTTATTTTTTTTTTAAAATTATTTACAAAAGTTAAAAGTAATATTGAAAAAAGTAAATAAATAAAAATTAATCTACATTTTAAAAAAAATAAGCTTTTATGTTATCTTATATCTTTTAATATAAATGTAAATGAACAATATTTACCAATGGCTTTTAGTTTAAATTACATACTATTTGATTTATTAGAAAAATATAATCTTTAAAATTGTCAAGTATTATAATTAATATTCACATCTCATATATTAATTTCTCTTTTATGTAATCATTTATAATCAATATTATTTATAATATCTTAAAAAACATGTTTACATTGTTTAAATTATATCAAAAATAAAAGTAATAACAATGTAAAATCTATTATTTATAAAAATACTGATGAAAATTTCAAAATTGAAACTGATTAAAAAAATGAAATTAAATTAGAAAAAAATGATAAACCTGAAGAATTATTAAAACAACCATTATTTAATTCTCAAACTACAAGCCAATTTAAAATAGCACTTAAAATATTCATGAAAAAATAATTTTAATTTTAATAGTAAAATTAGACCAATCAAAATTGACAATTTTATTATTGTTAATTAGGAAATGATCGACATAAAATTGACCAATCATACAAATGTAATATGAATTTAGAATCATATGCGATGGAATAATTGACAAATTAAAAAAATCGTCTTTTGATCTATATTCTAACATCATATTCGGTTCCAAGTAAAGTTATAGTTTGAAATAAATTTTATGTAATAAATGTTAAGTAATTAGAGAAGTCGTAAAAATTAAGCAAGAATTTTTCAAATTTTATAGTATTGTAACTTTGCGAAAAGGTTTAAAAACAAAATAAAATTTTACTTTTTCGAATTATTAAGTTCTCGCATTTTGGCATTTTAATTTTTTTTTAAATAGAAAAATTATTAACAAAATTATTAAAAAAAAAAAATTTATAACTATTTTAAGACCATCGGAACAAGTTAATATTGATCCAAAATATGTGAAGGGTCAAAGATTTTTTTAAATTGAATTGGAACGTCAATTATTCCATTATAACGCTACAAAACTTACTAAATAAAACCAGTTTTAAGTTATAATTTTACGTGAGTGTATATTGATAGCATAAGTTTTACGCACTTCAAGTTCGCACGTAAAATTTTCGTGTCACTTATAGTGTGCCAAAATGATCGACATTTTAGGAATCTGAAAACGTAGAATCAACGAATTATTGATCTTGATCTGGCCATCATTATAAAATGAATAAAATAATGTAATGATATGTACGATCGGGTAAGTATTTTAAAAAAACCGACTTTTTATTGGTTTCGTAAAGCATTAAGCATTAATCGTTATTTGGAAAACAAGTCCTCCCAAATTAAGTTAAGCAACGTCCACCAGCTTTTTATTATGCTAATTATGCTAATTAATTCCAATAAAGATTTTAGGAATTACACAAAATAAAGGAATTTAAAGAATTATCAATTTGTATAGTCGCGTCATAAAGATACTTTCGATTAATAATTAAATCCCCCAAAAAATCTTTATTGATTTATTATTGAATTTTAGCAATTAAATGTAAAAGAAAATTATTTATCTATTTAATTGCTCCTTTTGTTTCTAAACAGCATTAATTCTTCGCAGCATTGAAGCTATCTATAACCCATTCAAGTCAGATTAAACCTGAGCGATTATAATTTTCCCACCCCTTGTTCATTCACAATTCGATATGGTTGATGACACAATAAGATCGGATTCACAGTTTTAAATCGTACTAATACGGCAAATTGATCGATATATTAAGTTAAATCTGGACTTATTTTATTAAAAAATAATATTTAGCTTATAAAGCAAAAAAATTTTTTTTTAATAGTTCCTACAAAGAGCCCATATATACTAAAATAGTTTATGCAATACATGAATTTATCATTTGTTATTTATGATACCTGTGTAACATACAAATAAAATTTTTTTTAAAAAAAAAATCCAGGGTTCCCGTGTCATTATTATGGTTAAACATCAATTGGAAAAATAACGAAAAGTGGTATAACACTATCAAATTGAATATACAGTCTGTGGACAAAAAAAATTTTCCGCGGAACGAACTGTGAATAATTCAGTCAAATTAAGGTCAATTCGAACAATGTAAAATGGAACATGATTTCTCTTTATTTTGCTTCACTAACAATATAATGTTTTTAATTTTTTTTCCCTATCGATTTCTTTAATCCCTCAAATGGAAGTTTTCTAGGAAATTCAGGATCTGAAATTTTTATTGACTAAAAGTAAGACCTTATTACATTATAATCTTGCAATAAAAATCAAAATTTGTCAAAAAATTCTCAGACCTGATGTTCCTAGCAAACTTCCCAAATATTCTTTGAGAAAATTTCAATTAGGAATATGACCTCCAGACAAGAAACAAACCGTCAAGCTATGGAATCAGGGCATTCGGGAGATCATGACTTTATCAACAAAGTTATCTTTTATCGCGATCCATTGAGTTTGTGCTTGAGAACACCCTAAATAGATTAAATCCGAAAAATAAAATTAGGGAAATACTGTATATATGCAAAAATTAAATATTAAAACCCGCGATTTTTAAAAAAACAATAATTATAAAAAAAATTCGCGGGTATTAAAAAAAAAAAAAATAGTATTTAGCAGAAAATAAAATACAAAATTTAAAAAAAAAACCAAAATAAAATAAATAAATTACATTCAAAATTAAAAAATTTAAAAATAATTTAAAAATAAATATAAATTATCATTAAAAATTGAAATTAAATAATATACGATAGAATTAGGATTAGGGGTTAGAGTTAAGTTTTTATAAAAACACCAATGATGAGTTAGCGTAAAGATTAGAGTTAGTGTTAAAGTGGGTTGGAATATTTATAAAAAAAATCAATAAATTGTATTATTATTTTAATTGTTATAGATATGCTAAAAACTTTTAAAAAATTAAGTTTTCAACACCTACTTCACGTCGCGTTAGCGAAACCCCGGGGCATCGCCCGAGTAAACCCGCTAGTTTAATGATATTTTTAATTATACTATAAAATTTATACAATTTTAAGGTTTAATATTTATGATAATTTGTTTATTTAAATTTTGGACATGAATATTTGTCAAAAATTTTTACATTCTTTAGTGTATTTTGTAACTAAACATCTAATTCCATATAGTTAGACATTATTTTTAATAATTGTAATGCGCCATATGCTGAGCATTATATATGTTCGATTTTTTATACGATTATCGATTAAAATCGTTCGATTCGATTTTATTAGAATCGATTCCATTCCGGACAAAGTCCGATACGTCCTATGCCTAAAAGGTCGAACAAAGATTTTTGCATGGAGAGGTTCCTGCATAACGCTAAATTTCATGTAGACATTCTCTGCAGACAACTTCCAGAGATTTAGGAGGCGAGTGGTGTTTTCGGCAAGATTACGATCCGAAAATCACACAGAAACGAGCAAAAATATGGTGGGGCTTTCTAACAGTCCAATAGAAATCTTGTTAAAAGAAATGTGGAGCCAATGATAAGCGTCGGTGGGATGATCGACCCTAATTGGGTTACGTGCTAAAAAAGATATTAATAAAATAATATATATTATGTAATACCATTGGTTTGTTAGTATGTGCAATTTCGTAATCCTGGGTTTTTATATTTATAATTATTGGTGTGAAAGGTTGTAGTTTTTTTGTAGAATATGAAGTCGATGCATAAACCTTTTGAAAAGATCAATCATCGAATCCTTTCTCCGCAAAACTCAAAATTTAGCTTAATGTCACGTGGAGTTAATTTTTGGAGGTATACGGTAAATCTACCTATTCAAAAATCCTTTTTTCTTCCAGATGTGGGAGAGTTCTGTAAAGTAAGTTGAAGAAGAATGTCGGCCAACCTACTTGCTAATACTTTATTTTTTTTTTTTATTATTTAAGAGATTATCCTTTAAGACAAAAGAGAGATAATTGTGTAGGATTGAATAATGAGTCAAAATGGTTTTAAAAATGCCTTTCTGAATTTTCCATTATTTAGTTAAATTGTTAGATTTGTACCGATCATTCGGAAATGAGCATCGATTCATTATACAAAGTATTCTGTACTATGAAAACCTAATCAACCACATGCAATAAACTTTAAAAGAAAGACGTTTATTTTTTTTGGTCAAAAGCATATTCAGTATTTGTTATTGATGTTGGAAAGTTAAAGAAAATTGATTAATTAAGGCGAAAACTATGAAAAAACCGATTTCGTCATTTAAAATCATAACTCAAAGAACTAATAATCAAACCTTTTTTTACCTTTAATTTTTATTCAAAACTGATTAGTAACGAGGATATAAATCAAAAATAGACATTGGAGAAATGACCAGAAAATATGATTGAAAACATTTTATAAAGGAGTGTTATCTAAATTTGTTAACCCCTGTAAATTTCAGCCACAAAATTCGAAATTAGACAAATTATATCAGGAATCATTTGTACCTTTTTAAATAAAGAATTTTAACAATCAACTATATATCGGAGCAGATGTTCCGGATATTCGGCGAGACTTATTTTGGACTATTTCGGAGTTGATTCGAAACGTTCAACAAAATTTACATACTTCACTTAAACAAATGCAATGCTACATATGAAAATCTTTTAAGAAAATGGTAGTAAGGGAGGAAACTGCCAAAAATATTTTTACTGATAAGTCACTTATTTAACATATAAAGTAAATTCCTTTCTGTTGCCAAGCATCTTGATATGGTTAATCTGTGAGACATTTTATTAATTATTTTTTAAAATTATTACGAAAATTGTAAAGGAAAATAAAATAAAAAAAAAAGTAATACATTTCTCATAATACAATATATCAAAAAATATTTGGAATCTTCGCATCCCATTTTGAACCTATTAACATCTTACAAGTATTTCGCTAAAGTCTGCAGCTCAATATCCATGTGAGAATGTGAATGATATGAGAAACAAGAGAAAGAAAAAAAAAAAAAAAAAAAAAAAAAAAAAAAACGCCGACAGTTGTGTCATGAAAGAATTAGGTCGGATTTTCTTGACAAGCTGACCTAATTTGTAGAGTTGTTGAATGGGAGCAAATTATACATAGATAATCTAATCATTAATACAAAACGTAACAAGATCCTAAAGAATGATTCTAAAGGAGTATGGTTCATTTTAAAGTTTTCAAGGTTTCACAAGAACTAACAGTTGATTATTTACTTTTATTTTTGGAAACACTCAAAAAAATTATGATTGATTTACGTTAAATTAAATTGCCCAGAGGTGATTCGTCAAATTATGCATTATTGTAGCACATTTTTGGTTAGACTCAATTTTTACGCGTTTTGCCTAATATTTTTGTTCAAAAAAAAAAAAATACCGCAGTTTCCCTCGAACGAAAAAGAAAAAACTCTTTATGTTTCAATAATTAAATGAAAGTTCACCTTCTACTATTTCGATCATTTTATTATTAAGTTGATCTTTGACATAAAATAATTTTTTTATTGGTTGTTACTTATTTCAAAATTCTACGGTTTGATTAATAAGAAAGTTTGTTACACGATCTGTATCATATAATTGATATATTTGTAAAACGATCTCACGTTATTTTTTATTTTTACGTGATGAACAAATAACGGAGAGTAATTAGCTAAATTTACACCGCATTACTTTATTATTCTTGTTCTACAAAATAAATAATTCCATCGTGACACGTAAGATTGCAACAAGATAAAGGAAGAGATGTATATCTTCGGAGTTCATAAAATCACATTCTTTTTTTTTTCGAATATTCAAGATGTCACATACTATTTTTAATTAACCAAAATTATGTTTCAGAACTACATTATTTATATTATGTAATTATGAAATCTAAAAGTAGAATAGTTATAGATCTTACCAAAAAAAGTTTTTTAACAAAGAGAACTGTAATGGTCGGCACATCTTAAAATATTCACTCATTTTTTTGTTAATCAAGCGCTCTCGACTTCATATTAAAATCGATTTTAGTAATTTATTAAAGGTTTGGTTCTATTGGGCTGATCAGTATATTTTACTTATTGTAAAAATTATTATAAAAAGGGAAGTGTATTTTTTTTTTGGATTTGAAAGATCTTAAATAAATTTATTTTTTTTTTTTAAAAAAAAAAAAACCGAAAAAAATAATTCAAAGTACATATCAAATATTTTCACTCTTTTATAATAAACCATGAACAATTCGAATAATTCCAAGAAAGGTTCATGTAAGGCTGCCAATTTAAATGGTAAACGAAAGTCCGATGACGCCGCAATTCAAGAATTTATCGATAAATTAAATTTAGAGAATATCATTTCACCAAAATTACCAGCGGAAGAATTAGTAAACAGAGAGTTAAATAAAGAGGGAACGCCTAAAAAATCAATGAACTGCTTTATTTGTTTCAGACAAGTTTTTTATCTGGAAGTTGGTAAGCAAAAACTTTTAAAGTTAGCAAAAGATGGGGTATTTATTACAGATGCTGCGACTAAACTTTGGAACTCCAAGGAAGAAATTCATGACCATTACAAAAGGCTTGCAGAAGAAGTAAAAATATTGCAGTCTGCTTTACATAAAGACAATAATCCTAAGAAGAATCTGGTTTCTGAGAATTTCTGTAATTATAATAGTGATGATATCGTTAAAAGAATAAACAAAGATAAGGCGAAAATGCAAAAGCGAACAAAAAATAAAATTAGGAAGCAAAAACACACGACTCAAAAAGTCCTTTCATCTCAATCGCAACAGATAATTCCAACTCAATTGCAACAGCAAATTCTTCCATCTCAATCGCAACCAAATCTTCAACTTTTAGGTGACCGATATGCTCAAATGGTTCATCAAATCGCACCAATTTATCATCCGCCCGACCAACAGCAAAATTTAATGAATACGGATTCATTTTCACCTTTCGTTTACTTAGATCCATTTCCTGGTTATTTCTCTTTATTTGTTTAATTTCCTTTCCAAAACCACTTTGATAAGAATCGCTTTCGTATTTTATTTTTCTTTCTTTTCTTATATCCTTTTAAATAATTAAGATTTTAAGCTTTATAAATAAGTTTATAAGATATGAAATAACGATTTAATTACTAAATTTCTAAGATTCTTTATTTTTTGTTTCCTTTTTTCTTAATTTTATTATATTTTTTAAATTTAACTTAACACTCTAATAATTTAATTGTAAGTTAGCTATACTTATCTTTGTAATTAAAAAAAATAATGAAATAAAGTTGCAGAAAAATTGGAATACTGTATTATATTTTTGAGAATCATATAAATAAAAAAATAATTCTTTTGTCAATTTCACGACCTTTCTTTTTTTTTTTTTTTTGATGAAAATGCCATCTTTCTTTCTTTATTTTCTTGCTACCGTTCAAGAAAATCATTCCATTCCAATGACGAAAAAATTTTTTCTTTAACTTGGTAGGTCAGATTTCTTCTTGCTTATATTTATTGAATAAAAAGAATCTATAAGAATAAAAAGAAATATCTTACAAATAATTAATTCATCCTTTCATTAAGACATTATTTTAATATTTGTTTAATTTCTATTTTTGCTTCCGGTCGCGTATTTGTATTGGGATGGATCGGTCCAGGTGGACCGACCGATTTTTTATAACATACATAATTTACATTTACGATATTTTCTTGAACGAAATGAATAATCAATTATTTTTTAAATATTAAAAAAAAAAGATAAAAAAAAAATACATACCCAATCAAAATAGAAATGAAATTGATTTTCGATAAATGAAAATTCCGAAAAATGTATATTGTGGTTAAATGTTTTTCACAGTCATAATTTGCCAATCACTCAAAATATGTATTTCGGTTATTAAATCACACAAAACCTAATCTTCCACTGGAATGTTCAAAGTGTTATTATTATTATCAATTTATAGTAATGATGATCATATCATATTTATTCAATTTTTTTCACGTTGTATCATTTCTTTGCTTTGAAAAATGTAAATTTGTAATAAACTGAAGAACATAAAGAAATTAGTATCAATAAATTACCTTCATTATTTGTATATGTTACATTTTACAAGGTTTAATTATTGACACTTCATTTAAATATCGTCGTGCCAATGATACATAATAGTTATGCACAGATTCTATTTTGTAATTTACGCCATTTAAACTTAGTCATGTAATAAACCTACACAAAAAAATCTTCATGAAAAAAAAGAAGAGTTCAATTTATCCCGTTTTTGATTCATTTAATTATGGATGCACATATATTTTCGTTTTATATGAACTATACGCTTTATTCACAATTTATTACGAACTTTATCATTTCACTTTGAGACGAAAATATTGTTAGCTAAATAAGATAAATTTTAAATACATACAGCCAATCAGGATGCAAATATCCATGACGAACAATATAAAATTTTTTTTTATTCAGAAAATAAAATAGGAATAGGTTAAACTTTGTGTACTGCGCCACATAAGGGTGTCCATTATTCTAAGGACCGAAATGACGAAATATCTCCTTTCATTGGAACAAACCGTTGTCTTGCTCAATGTATTAAATAAACGTGAGCACTTCTTTTTTTTTTTAAATTATTAAAGTCTGAACCTTTTGAATCAAATTTGATAAAGAAAATTTAAAATAAATTAAATATATTACCTTTCAAGTACGAATAAAAGTCATTCGATTCTTTAATAAAATCTCAATGATATCTACGAAGTTTTTCGGCCTTTATGAGAAATTAAAGTTGTTCCGATGGAATATCTTTATTTATTTCTAACTTATGTTTACTTGAAACCTCCGAATTGAACACATATTTGGTAATTTTTTTTAAAATGTATTACTAATTTTAATTTTAAAAATAAATGCAGTCGGATTAATGGTTGGCGGAGCTGATCGATGTACACGAGATTTAGTGCATAAAATGAAATTAAATTTATAATCAAAATACAATCCACTCGTTGCATAAAATTAAATTTTTGAAGGTCATGTAAACAATTTCATACCAAGAATTTAAGAATGTACTAAAGATGATTTCACAACAGATCAAAAGATATATATAGATTATTGTTTCAAAAAATTTTGCATTATCTAGCGGCATAAAAACCAATCTGTTTCTTTTGACAAGATTTATTATTACAAATCAAATCATCTTGGCATGCCAACCGTCTTTATAAATCTAAAATTGTTGACATTGAAACGTCTGAAAATTTAATAGAAAGGTATCTTAAATTTACATTTCAATGAATTTATGATTTTTTATATTAATGGCAAAATACCGTAACGATTTTATTAATACATGAATTGTTTGACTTTTCAGGAATTTCAGTAAATTTTGTTATTTTCGCCAAGAAAAACATCAGGTTAGAATTTAAGAAATAAATTGTTAATAAAGTGTTGAATGCACTCTAAGTTTATGTTGTTAGCTCGAGTCAGAATTCGAGTAGTTAACTCGAATAAGCATTGAGCTTAGATTCGAATTAATATGATTCGAGTTTACTCGAATACTTACTCGAACCTAGATTCGAGTCGAGTTTATAAAATTTTGACTCGAATACTCGAATTGTCTCGAGTCACACTAATACGAACCCAGACTCTACTCCTGTAGATCTGCGCAACATCTGTTTGTTCGCACATCGTGATTACATTATCTAATTTTTGGTTGCCAAGATAATCTTGTGCACATGACTTTGATTGGTCATTTCTATTTACTGCCGCCAGGTTCAATTGCTCAAATTGCTCAGCAACAACATTGCAAGTTCCATAAGTACTTCATTAGAATTATCGAAATTTAAACCCGTTCTCGTTAGCACGCGGGTTTGCGCCGAGGCACCGCTTTAAGCAAATACGTAAAAAGCTCCATAAAGCGGAATAAAAAAAAAAAATAATAATAATTAAGACACCAATATAATTAAGCTCTAAATTAATTATTTTATTCTGTATTATAGCAAATTAGTTATTTACTTCGGATATTGGTCGTTGAATATGGATAAATAATTGTTCAAGTTGGAGGATTGCATTAGTTCATATTTATGAAGCCCGACTTAATCAATGTAATTTTTTTTTCTTGTCTTGATTAGCATAATAAAGAATGCCGAAAAGCTGGTGGCACGTTGCTTAGAATTTGGAAAAGTTTTTGATTTTCCAAAATCGGTAATTTTTTGACGAACATACTAACCAAAAATTTCAGTTTATGGTTAGAATCTATTACCAAATATAATTTAGACGTTTCTGTCATTTTTATAGCTTTTATGCTTTATGCTTAATGCTTTATGAAATCAGTAAAAATTGGCAGAAGGCGGTTTTTTAAAATATTTACCCGATCGCCCCAATACCTCTGCAAATCATTATATTTATTTTATTATTTTTTTAAAACAAAAGAATAATACATTATTTTTTGAAAATTTCGACGGATTTTCGATAGTTGAGTTGGTCATAAGTTTTATTTAATTTTATCTCATCAATAAATTTTTTGTTTGGTATTTCTTTCGGGCTGGGTCGCAAGGTAAAGTTTTTTTTTATTAAATTATTATTCTTCTTATTATGTATCGCTTCGGGGCACAGTAACTGATGATTTATCATTTTTATTTTCATATTTAGGTTCTTCTTTCGATTCCAAAAGATTTGAACAATGAGTTATGATAGCAGTGGAGATGGAATGCCCTATTTACGTTCATTAATAGTTTGATCCGTGATAATAACTTCTCATATTTTTCGTTTTTTCTTTTATTGACTTTTTAATTCTTCTTTTACATATTGCACACCCTTAAATTTGACTTTACTTTTAAAAAAATACAATGCGGGAAAATTAAAAATGATAGGTAGTAATTTAATAACAAAATACATATGTATACTTGAAGTTATTAGATTAAAATGCAATAAGGTCTTAATTTTAATTAAAAAAAAAAAAATTCTTTGAGCCTGATTTTCCTAGCAATCTTCCCATATATGGTACAATCAATAAATTTAAAATTTTTAATAAAAAGAATAAAGTATAATATTTAAATGTTTAAAAAGAAAGAAAATTCGTTAACCTTTTACTTTGATATTGATAACTTTTATTTCGTTTTGTTAATAAAGGAAAAAATAAATAATAATGCAGTTAATTTATTTTTGTTTATTTGCTTATAAATGATGTATGAGTGGACCAAGGGGATATCGGGTAGATCAATACCTTTCTGTTATGGTCAGTCTGACAGTACGGACTTTATATAGAGCTTTATTCTAGACGTTGATCGCAGTAAATTTATTTTGTTATAAAGGTTAAATTTTAAGCGATTATTATTTGATAAATGCATCATATTAAAATGAATTATTTAAACTTTTATTTAATTAGATTAAATTTATTTGACAAACACCGTTTGAATCAAATGCAGATCGCAGTATGAATTTCAAATTCTGGTTCTATAATCGTCTTCGTACTGGAAAAGCGAATCGTACGTACAGGTTTTTTATATACCCGGTTATTCGCAACTCGTTTGTAATCTGTATTAAAGATTTAATTTTAAAAGAAAAATTATATTTAAAAATCAAGTGTGTACGAAAAGGAATTCGTTTAATATATTATTGAGAAACAGTGTGCGTAATGTGAAGTAGAAAATCAATTTTGCTGAGAATCTCCAGTTAAAGATTATCCAACCGAATAATCGAATCTATTTTTGGACGTAAAATAACATACTTAATGCTCAGCGTATGGCGCATTACAATTATTAAAAAAGTCTAAATATATGGAGTGGAAGTTGAATTAGAGTTTAGTATCAAATTAAATGAAAGAATGAAATTTTGGTCATGAAAAAGCAAATTCGAAGAAACATGATAAGTATTACTAAGTTTTATGTAATATTACGTAACATTACATAAATGACAATATTCATGTCTAAACTAATTATTACATGAAATGTATAAAATTGTATCGTATTAAATAATTGATTTTCATTATTCAAGAAAACTAGTGGTTTTACCCGAGGCGATGCCCAGTGGGTTCGCTAACGCGATCCTAATCTTATCCTTAAGTGTTTTACAAAACACAATCTGACTCTATCTCTAATCCTAATCCTAATTCAACATTAACTCATAATTGTTGTAATTTATATATTATAATTTTAATTCCAATTTTTAATGATAAATTTATATTAATTATTTTTTTTTAAATTTTAAATAATTAAATAATTAAATTTTAAAATTTTAAATGTAAATAATTTATTTATTTTCTTTTTCTTTATGTAATTAATTTTATTAATTGATGTATTAATTTTTAATATTTGCAAATTTTTTTTTATTTTTTTTAATTAATTATTTTAGTTTTGAACTTTGAATTATCTTTTCTTAATTTTCTTATATTTTTTAATCCCCGCGAGTTTTTTTATTTAATTTAATTTTTAATAGCCGCGATTTTTTTTTTTAAAATTTTTTTTTTATAAGTACAGATTTAGCTACGTCATAAATTTTTACGTAAATCGATTCTTAAATCGATCTAAAATCGAAATCGGTTCCATTCCCTACTGTATATGAGTGATATCTTTCCCATTTGTGCAATGCTGTATATTTATTTCTTAATCATAAAACAAATCTTATTTAAATACAGAATTTGCCATTGTTGAACTGAGATATAGTTCCCTATTTGAGCACCGAGTAACTTTCAATTATTTTATTTGTTGTTTGACGATTCTAATTCTAATTAATTATTTTAAAAAAATATTGGGTTATTTCTGTGATATACCTGACCTTTATAGAGCTTATTTAGAAAAATAAAATAAAATAAAATAAAAACAAAAAAAATTTTTTTTATTAAAGTAAATTCGCAATAACATGTTCAAGTCAAAAATCAAGAATATCAAAAAAAAAAAAAAAAAAAAAAAAGCCAAATATTTCTTTTACATTTCATTAGATTGAAATTAAAAATTTTATCAGTTACAAATCGACCCAAAATATGATATACTGGTATTATACAATCAAACCTTTTCTGGATAAAAATCGGGTATCTTATAATTTCGATATTTCTTCGCTAAATTAATAAAAAAAGTGGATTCATTTTAAAAAATTTTAATTAATTTTGCTGCAAAAAAAAAAACTTGTTCACTAAAATGATTGCAATTTCTCGTTTTTAATTGAATTCTACTCAATTTAGTTCTGAGAATGAAATATTTTTTTTATTTTTAACTTCAGATTTTTTTTTGAGTTTGATCTACATATTTGATTGTTTATACGTAGATGATCCAAGAATAAATCCTGATGCAAAACCTTTGAAGAAGTTTATTAATTATTTGTAATCATTTGCTTATTTATTCTAAATTTATCGTTATTAGTAACGGATCTGAAAATTCAAGAGATATAAGTTGTAGTTTAACACCAAAAAATATGTATCTTTATGAAAAATGTGGTAAATTATTTTCCATGAACACTATGCTAACGAAAAATGATCAACAACAATGCATATATAAACAATAACATTTAGTTTTACAACAAATGTCTGACAGTAACGATAAATGGTAAATTAGTAAGCAACCTAAAATATATTTATCTAGACGAAGATGAAGAGATTATATTAGTTTATTTGAAAATTAGACCTATTAAAAAAATTTTTTTAAAAATAAAAAAATGCAAAAGAATTAATAGGTAACATAAAAGAAGATAAATATAAATCATTTCCAAGCAGATACTGTAATTCATTAAGCAGCAAAATCAGATTCAATTGGCAATAACGATTTCAAGTTGAAGATAGGTAATATTAATTTTAAATAATTCTTAATTTCTTTTCAATAAAAAGTTTCATAAATTTGCAATTCATTTATAAATTTTTATGTTTGAACATAAGAATATAGACGAAACTATTTTTAAGCATTTTTCTCAATTTTTATTTCTATGTTATGAGTGTCAATAAAAATTTACATTTGAAGGTAAACATGATTATGCAAATTATTATTATAAAAAGGTAATAAATTACTTTAATTTATCAATTATAGGTCAGTTAATTATAAATTCATTAACTAAATCACAAATTTTTTCTTTCTAAAAAATATTAATAAATTTAAAACTTATAACCTCTTTGAATGATAAAGCCTATAATCTATTATTATCATTAATTTTAAAAATTTGAAAATTTGAAGAATTAGATAATTTATATTATATAAATATTAGATTATATTTATTTATCTACTTTTTATTCAAATTATAATACTTTAATATTAATTTATTATATTATTTTTTTAAAAAAATTTAATGGTCAATTATATTTAGATAGTAAGCCATATGTATTTTAACTTGTATAAATTAATTTTTTAATGGTTAATAATAATAATATTTAATTGTACTTTTATTATAATTTAAATTCAACTAAATTTTTTAATTATAAAAAATACTTAATATTAATAATACAGTATATAGTAAATTATTTTTATTAATTTAATTATTTATTTAAATAATTAATAATATAATAGATAGTAAGTTATTTTTGTAATTAATATTTAATTATCTTAAACTATAAGATTTTGCAGGCAAATTTGCCTGCTTATTCACTATAAATTTTCTTCTGATTTACTTTCATGAAAAATTAAAATTTTAAAAAATTTTTTTTAAATTAATTTTATAAATATATATAATATTATAATAACTTTTATTTTTAATTATATAATAAATAATTTAAGGTTACTTATAGGCTAAATATTTAAATTTTAAAAAATTTTTAAATTAAAAATTTTTTTTGACCTTTGACAATCTTATTAACATTTATTTTTAATAATATTAATTATAATAGAATATTATAAAATTTATCATTAAGAATAATTTCAATTATTACAATTTTGCTAATTTATTAAGAATTTTATTAATATTAAAGTGATTCAATTAATTTGCAAACATATGAATTTAAAAAAAATTTTAAAGTTATTATAATAAATTTTTTAAAACTTAATTTTAAAATTGAATTATTTAAAAAACTTCTTAATAGATTTAAAATTTCTTTTAATAAATTTGATAAATTATGTATTAACCTATATTTTTATATAATAATTATATTTTATTAAAAAATTAATACTTTTGCTTTACATTTACAAGTAAATTTGCCTGCTTTACAATTTAAAGGATACTTTTATTATATATATAAATATTTTATAATCTTCTATTACTCATGTTTTGATATATTAATAAAAATACTATCTTTATAAGTATCATAATTAATTTGCCTTTTTTAAATTTAAATTTTACTGATATTTTAAATTATTAATTATTGATTTTAATTCCTTTTGCTGTTTTTTTATATTTTTTAATTTTAATTTATTTTTTAATTACTTATAATATAGATTTATTTGCAATAAGTATAAAATATTTTTAGATTAAAAACTATTAATATAAATAAAATAAATTTAAAATATTTTTATTATTATTTATTAATATATTACTAAGTTAATTTCAAAATTTTTAGTCATTAAAAAAGTAATATATAATAAAGAAATAGCAATTTTATAAAGAAAATATTTATAATAAAATAAATTTTTATATATTTTAAATAGTAAAATATAATAAATAAAAGTAAAATTAACTTTTTTTATTATTATTAATATTTAAAAATAAAAAATTATTATACAAAAATTTCTATAAATATTATTATTTTTATAACTGAATTATAAATAATTATTATTTATATATTTCTACGAAATAATTATTATTTAATAAACTTTATTATAATAAAATTAAAATATCTATAAATATTTAATATTATATATATAATAAATTTATAAATATAATAATCTATTAAATTAAATAAATAAAATATTTTATTTTTAAAAAAATATTAAAATAATAATAATAATACTATAAATAAAACCATTTTATTTTTATATCTTTTCACTACTTATACTTCTTTTTTTCTAGACTTTAAATTCTTAATTATCAAACATCTATTTTTTTAATCATTTTGTTTTATTTATTTAAACAAAACTTTTATTAACATTAGTTATTTACTTTTATAGATTACAGAAGTTTCTGAATATCATTTTGAAGGTATTTTTTCAAATTTTATTTATTTATTTAAATGAATATTAATTAATTTTCATTATTATTCTTATATTAATTTCAAAGTGAGTACTATTTTCAAAGTATTTTTATTTTTATTTTTATAATTATTTTATTTAAATAAAATATTTACTAATTATTATTTTTTTTTTATAGTACATTACATACTTTGAAGGTATATTTTTAAAATAAAAAAATTTATTAATATCTTCTTTTCTTATTTGTAAGCGATCTTAAATAGCTTTAAATGAAATAAGTTTTTAAATTATTTTCTATTATATTTTTTATGAAATATTATTAATATTAATTTTATTTTATAAATTTTAAGCTTTAGATTTGATATATAGTAAATAGTAAATATATTGTTCGTTATTTTTAGTAATCTAATTTTATTAGTTATATTTTTTTTATTTAGGTATACAGTCAACTCTTGTTATAATAAACTCTATGTCCTAGACCTTAACTTTGCTATAAAACTATAGTAAAGATTTTAAGAGATTTGATTAGTTAATTTGCTATAACAAGAGTATTTTATTATATTTATTCAAAAAATTCGTTATATCAAGAGTTCGCTATATTAAGGGTTGACTGTACTAATATTTGTAATAATAATGATATTATAGAAGATAAAGGTATAAAGTAAGTAAATAGTAAAGGAGGTAAATTAAATGTCATATAAAGAAAATACAAGAAGTAGTAGCTATTTACACTATTTTTGAAATATTTTCAAGTAAGGTTGGTATAAGTTTTGACAAAATGCTACTAGTATCACTTAGTACCAATGAAAAGAAAATAAAAAATAATTTAAGAGAGGTAATAATATATAAAACAAAGAGATAAAAAAAATAAATCTATTACTGCTTAATATATAATTCCTATTTTAGAAATTTAAAATTCAAATTCAAGTTAAATTACATAAACAATTGTTTTAAATAAAATACTATTTTTTATTAATTTAAAATAAATTACTAAATTTATTTATATATTCAAAATTTAATTGTTAAGTTACCATTCTAACAGTTAAATTTAAAAAAATAAAATTAATTTTTTTTATTTTAAAAAAATTTATCTTAAATAAGAAAGTATATGTTATGATTTTACTTATTTTCTGAAGTAATAAACTATCAATTGTAAATTAAATAAATTTTTATAAAAAAATTTATTGAATCATTACTTTAAAAGAATTAAAAATCATAATTTAAAAATTTATTCAAAAAATGAGAAAAATTATTTTATTTTATATATAAATTAGATTAATATTAAGCTAAAATAGTATAATTTAAAACTACTTTTAATTAAACTAGTTTTAGTTATCTTTTCTTACGAATAAAGATTAATGACTTAGCTAATATCAAGTGATAAAAAATAAAAAATGGATTTTTTTATATTGATAGTTAATAAGAAACTAATAATTTTATTTATATAACTTTAATATAAAATTATATTTTTATATAATGCATTTCTTATATAAATACATACTTTTGCTTAGTTCCAAAAAGAATGCATTTATAGAGAGTTAACTGTATCATAATTTTATTATTTTTTTTTAATTTCAGCGATTTGACTTTATAAATAATTTCTTTTTATTTTAGATTAGATTAGTTCTTTCTTTTAAGCTAAGAACTAGACAGAACTTTTAAACAGAACTATCTGATTCATCATTATAGTGAAAGTAAGCTATTGATTTTTTTTAGTTTTTTTTTTAATAAAGATATTAATTTTAATATTTTATCTTTTATTTAGGTTCAGTCAGTTCTCTTTTTTAGGCTGAGAATTAGATAAAATTTTTGAATGAAACTATTTTATTCATCATTATGATAAAAATAAGCTATCAATTTTTTTTTAGTTTATTTTTTTAATAAAAATATTGATTTAATATTTCATCTTCATTTTTTTTATTTAGATTTAATCAGTTCCTTCTCTTAAAAACTGAAAGGTAAGCTGATTAAATTTTTTTAATTCATTATATTTTCTTTTTTTTATTTAGTAATTAATTCTAATTACTAATTAAATTTATTTTATTTGATTAATTATTTTATTTTTTTATTAGGCAATTTTAGATAAATCTGAATCTTGATCAGTAGTAAATACAAGTAACTAAAATTATTTTTCTCACTATTATTTATTTTTTAGATTAGGTTAGTTCATTCTTTTAGCTAAAATATCTATTTTTATTACTATAGAATAGGTTTTTAATAAATTTTTTTATTTTATTATTACTTTAAATATTAGTAATTATAATCATTATTTTTTTATTTTTTTTTTTTATATAATTACATAAAAAATTACAAAAATCTTTCTTAATTATTCATGTGATTCTTATGTTCCAATTTTTTTTTAAAAAATCATATATAAACAACTATTATTTTTATCAATATTGATATTAATATTGATATTGAAATTGGAAATTGAATTGATATTAATATTGATACTGATATTGAAATTAAAATTGATATTAATATTAATATTTAATATAAAATCAACCCTTATAGTTTCTGCATGAAGTTAACCAAATTTATATATATTCTTTCCTTTTTGAAAATATATAGATTTTATAAAATAGATAAAGTTTAAAACAAAAATAAAATAATATTATTAATTTTCTGAAAAATTGAAAATTTAATATAATTTTAGATTTAAACATTGTTAATACAGTAGTTAGTCAAACTATTGGTAATTATTTTAATATATAAGAATTTTTTATAAAAATATAATTAGAGAAAAAAAAAAATAAGTAAGTAACTTTAATTATTAAGTTAATTAAATAGAAGTTTGTTTTATTTTTTTTTTTTAATTGTTTTATATATTTATATAAATTATATAAAGTATTTATTTATATAACATATTTAAATAGTAAATAATATATAATCAAGTCATTAAATTAAAATTTTTAATTAAAGTTTAATCATAAACTCAATTTATTTTAAAATGTAACGTAGCCTAAAATCAGTTATTGATTATTGAAGTGTATAACTAAAAAGTTAAGATCAGGAAATCAATTTCGAAAATCGAAATTCATTTCGATCGACTCGAATATCGAAAATCAATTCGGATATCATTTCGATCATCAATCATTTCGAAAATCAGTTCGGATATCATTTCATTTCGATCGACTCGAATATCGAAAATCAATTCGGATATCATTTCATTTCGATCGACTCGAATATCGAAAATCAATTCGGATATCATTTCGATCATCAATCATTTCGACCGACTCGAATATCGAAATCAGTTCGGATATCATTTCGATCATCAATCATTTCGATCTGACTCGAATATATTCATTTCGATCGACCTTATTTATTTTAAAATAAATGAAATAAAAGAAAAAATTAAAAAAAAAAGAATATAAAAAAATAAAGGGAAATTGTATTTTGCGCACCCTGCATAAATGCACCCCCTATGTTTATATATGTTGAAGCGGAGTTAGGGTTAGGTTAGTGTTAGGATTAGAATTAAGGTTAGGGTTAGGGGTTATTTATCACAACGCATCACACCCCTATGTGTTTCATTTTTACGGTTTATTCTGTGGACAGAGAATTTTTTTATAGAAATTTTTTATTTGTCATCTCTTATATAACACACCCCACATTTTGCGCAGGTGCGTAGAAAATAAAGACCCAAAAATAAAAATAAAGCTTACCTAATAGAAAAAATCGAAAAAACAAAAAAAAAACAAAAAAAAAGAATTTAAAAAACTTTCAAATATTTGAAATGCAATTTGTATTTCAAACGGAAACTCTATTCTACACGATCTTATGTTTTATTAATGTACGTGAAAATGATAATAAAGTATGAATAATAAAAGATTTTGGTGCTTAGTGAAGATTGAACATTTGCAAAATTTTTTTTCCGGATTTCTCTTGCTTACACTTTTCCTTAATGGTGGTGTGAAAAAAAGCGGTAATAACCATTTATATCGTATTTATCGTATCGAAATGCATAAGACAAAAAAATAAATCTACTGTTAAATAATCCAGTTTTCACAAACTAGTCCTTTCCAAAATACTTAATTTTATTTATCTTTGAGACTCGTTTTAAAAAGAAATCTATTTAATTATCTTTGCAATTATAAAAAATAGAGCATGTGCATAAACAAAAAAAAACAATGATCGGTTTCTAAAACTAATCATTTATTTATTTGAATTCTGTAGGCAATTATGCATCAAACATTTCAGGAATCTTCAAATACTTTTAGAATTATTGATTCAATCTCTATGTTAGTAATTTTTTTGTATTTGCTTCGATTCCATTACCACATGCTAAAAATTCACTAACAACTTATCGCTGCTTTCACCATGTTTTCGTCCAATACCTCCATGGCTTCGTCCCAAACTGAATCAAATTTATAAATCAATAATAAGTCAGGAAATTAAAACGTAAAAGCGGCTTAAGTCATTAATTTTATTGGATAATAATATCATATATGAGAAAAACAAAAGAAATCTATCTAAAGCCAAGCACTTCGACACAATTTGGACATAGAACAAGCGAACCCATATTTTCACGCTTGCTTTGCTACTTCTTTCTATATTATTGGTCCTAAATTTCAGGGAGAAATTCATCGACCAACAGATATATCATTTTAACTAAGGCCAATAATGTTCTATTTAAGAAAGAAAAAGAAAATCTTAAAAAAAAAGAAAAAAACAAAAGAATTGAGCGTAGTCCTAAAAGAGCTGAAGTGTTAGTAAAGGTAATCTTCAGAATGAAGACAATATAAAATTATATTGGTGTATTTCAACTTCTAAACAAGTACTTATAAGATAAACAATTTAGTTAAGCTTTACCTAAGTAGTATAACGGGATTTTGAATATTCTGAATGACAAACAATGTCGACTACGCCCTTGTTAAAATATCGTTATAAATACATGATTTGATATTACGCCATATATGATGGTAGATTTATTAAGGAAGCAGGATTAATATACTATGATTACTTTGAATAACAGCAAAAATGAAATGTGTACCAGGAACTTGAAGCTCAAAGTCAATAAAAGTGAAGCTCGTCACAATATGATAAAAAACGTCACGAGAAATTTCATTGATTTTTGTTTAGTTAAATAATGTTTTAATAAAAAGGCTATTTAATAAATTATAACTGTACATTTGATTTATAATAATTTTTTTTTGTAATATACTAGAAACCTAATACAAAATTTGGTTGGAATTTAATAATACGTTAGTTTATTGTATGTAAAAAAAAAAACTAGGATAAAAAACCTTCAAGAATTACCATGTAATAAATCATCAAATGAGTTGATCTACTGGGATGCCGGTAGCGGAGGATATGATTTTCCGAAGGGAAGAACGAAATTTCCCAATAGAATTGTATGTGAGGTTTTTGATACCATCATATTTTTCAAAGTAAGCAAATTTCGATATGCTATTACTTTGGTAACGAACGATAACCAAGGAGTCACAGCGCATCTCCCGGAGATCATTATGCAGAACGGCCACAAGGCGTACCAAACGATTCTCTTCTAGGAATGTTTTGATTTTTATAGAAAAGATTTTGTTTTTGCTGAAAAAGTATTTGAAGAGATTAAGAATCTTTTGCGTAAAAGTGGTTTCATTTAGGTTGATAAGGACCAAAAGTCGTAATAGTCGAAGGATAATCGGCAAGTAAGTCTCTTCCTTGCAAAAAAGTAAGTCCAGAAGCTGTTGAACTTGATCAATGAAATTATTGATTACAGATAAATAATTTTTTCTGCTATAAATAGTTCGTCCCGGAATGAGAGGATTCACGGTGAATACATCAAAGTAATTTATCAGATAAGATCGAGGAAGACAAAAATCGCAATACTCTTGACCAACTGCAAAAATCAAAGATGTCGTAAATTCCATGAGAAACGCAAATTCACCAAGAGCATCAGATGATACCAGATTGACCTTTTCAATATTTTTTATAGCATAATTAATAAACGCCCCTGAGCTTGTAATCGCGTGGATCACTTTATTAGTGTGAAGAAATGAGAAAAATAGCGCGAGATGCCTTCCAACCGGGATCATTTGATAATTTCCACAATAATATTCAAAACCTACGGGCAGATAGCTAGGGTGTGAAAGAATTTTTGTTTTCGACATCTCCTGATAAAATTCATCAATGATCTTTTTGTCCTGAAGCTGCTGAATAACAAACATGCGTTTTAACATTACTTCAAAGTTATCGGCATCCTTGAACTCATTAAATAACCATATCTTGTAAACGTCATTGATAAGATCATCACGGATGTGGACAGAAAGTTTGGTCAGAACCATACGAGTAACTTCTGGACAGCTTGTCTGAGGTGATTGATAACACATATGACATTTAACCAGAGTTTCAGCCCACCACTTTTGTGAATTATTTATCTCTTCCTTATGAAGCTCATAACGGCATAATACATCCAACTGTCGCACCACTGTATATTGGAGTCTCGCAAGTTTCAGGCGCTGGAATAAAAGTAATGGTGTTGGAACTATGTGATACATTCGACAATTTGGATCTTGACAATTATTCGATGATGCAAAATTATAGCAGATTCTTGAAGCTATATCCGGATTATTTCTACCATCCTGATCGGCTTTCGAAATTAACTCGTAGATATACGAGGTAAGGAACTGCGAAATTTTTTGATGCACTAAATCCACGTCATAAACATTCCAAAAGTTCGTAATTTCTTCATTTTCATTATGCTTGATGTCCATAAAATAATAAAGAGGGTTGTAATAAGAAACTTTTCTTTTATAAGGATTTTTTACTCTGCTTACAAAACAAATATCTTCAAAAACTTTAGAAATTTTTGCAATATCGTCGTTTTTTTGCGGGGCTATAAAAGATAAGGACAATTTACACAGTCTCAGCAGGCATTGTAACCGTTCATCCCAATAATTGATATTGATATCGGACGGCGAGGGAACCTGAAGCCACGTGACTATCGCAAAAAACTCAGTGACAAGCTCTTCACGATTTCTGAAAAATTGTATGCACTCATGGACTTTATTGAGTTTCTTATTCAAATAAGAAGAATAGCACTGAAATTCTACCGTTAGATTCTTCCAATATTCAGATTTTGATTTAACTTTCAGAACAATCTCGGCTGCTTTTGAATGAAGCCCATGCAATTCCTGTAGAATATTTGTACTTGTAAGACTAATTATTTTTTTCAATATATGAACTCGGCATTGGTACAATAAGCACTGTAGCGCATCAATTCTATCCCCTTCAACGTCAATCGAACGCATAAACATGTTGGCTGCCTCTTCGAACTTATCATATGAACGTAGCTTTTCTGCTTCTTTACGAAAATGGATGTTTAGAAGGAGAATTGTATCATTGTCAACTTCTTCTCTATGCCTTATCAAGTAATTTAACAAATGTTACAATATAAATTTTTGCAGAATCTTAGTATGTTTAAAGTAATATTACCTTTGAATCAAATTGGTTACCGTTTCATAAAGGCTGCCATTTTTATAGGAAATAACGGCATCATCATACTTCTTTACCTTTTCAAAATATACACCTGCTTCGTTCCACATCTTGGCTTTAAAATAACAATGCGCAGCAGACTCAAACATATTTGATTTAACGTAACAAATACCGGCCTCACAATACATATCTATATTCTGAAAGTTTTATTGAAGTTTTTAAGATTGATGTATATAATTAAGCATTCTAATTTAGAATGTAACATGTTATACCTCATAGCAGGAAGCTGCTTTTGACAACCGAGAACATTCTACAAAGGCCTGAGCGGCGGAAATAAATTTGGACTTTACGGTTTTTTCATCAGAACCGGATACGAAGGAAGTTCTGGCTTCTTTTCGACGAAGATACGCACGGGCTAACTTCTCGTTCTTCTCGTTTTTACTCTTTTTGAAGCAGAAAACAGCCTATATAGGTTATACCTTAATTTAGTAAACTCAATTCATTATTGAATAGCACTGACTTATTGAAATGAGTTTACCTGTTCATATTTCTGTTGCTCAAAAAACGACTTTCCAACTTCATTCCATTCGAAATGACTACTCCTTTTAAGCAAAGAAGAAATGTTTTCTTTTGCTACTTCAGCTAGCTTCTTACATTTCCAGTACCTCCGGATTGGCTCGCTAAACTCAGCATTTTCATCAAAAATCCAAAGACGCATTCGGGCTCTTGTTACTGCGACATAAAGATGCTTGAATTCCGAACAAAGGATATAATGTTTCTCATGAGAAAAAGTACGAATTCCTTCAGAATAGCCATCCAAAGCGGAGAGAATTACTCGCCACTAAAATATGATAAAATTCAATAATGATCATTTCGTGCTTTTCAAAACAAAGTACCGTAAATAATACACATACATTTGATCGGGCAGGCGAATCGGCAAAGAAATCATACAATAATACGTCATTAAACTCCAAACCTTTTGCCTCGAACACAGTCAATACCAATCCAATATCGCTGATATTGTCCATCACTCGTTTTTTAGCTTCAGCATCACGTACAATGATAACCTGGTTAGCTCCAAATTCAATATAAGTATCCTCATTCTTTTTAATGTTTTTCTCATCATTAATGTCGGTTATGAACAAGGTATTAGCCTGATAATCCTCGAAAATGAGAGGTTTTGGACCGTCAATCTCACCGTATTCCGGTGCCATTTTGTCAATAGAATCAGGAAAGAATTTCTCGATGAGTTGGATTACTGATGAAGCAAGTCGAAGAATCCCGTTGTGTGATCGGTAGTTAACATCTAGTTCAAACTTTTCTGGTTTTAATAGATTGTAATGGGTATTTTCAGATTGGATTCGACTGAGATTCCGTTGGTACATTAATGTGTATAAATCTATTTTATGAAAATTAGAGGTTAGAGATAGCTAGAAGTAATTATTTAATCCTTAATAAAAAACATCGCGTACCCTGGAATCGAAATGAAGATCCCCGGGCAATGCATTGCGCTACATCACCGGCCATAAAAATACTGTCCGCACCATCGAAGATTTTGAACATGAGCTCGTAATCTACAATATGATTATCCTGACATTCGTCAATATACAATTCATGAATGTGCGGGCCATCAAACGTTTTCGTTTTGGTTGCGCGTAATATGTCTAGTGTTCTACGAAAAAGAATTTGAAAACATATGAATACTTATCCAAATCTAAAAAAATCTTCCAATCTTACCGATCAACCGCATCAAAGTCAAAATTCCCCGCTTTTATGTATTTATATCGCTCAAATAAATCATAAATTTCGTCACGGTTGTGACAGAATGTTGGGTATTTTCTGGTACTTATGGAACGGTATTCTTCCCTTGATAGACATTCCGCTTCAATATTCATGCCCTTCAGATTATTTTTTGAAAAAACCTAAACGTTAAAATAGAACTTATATATAGACGTAGGGTTTTATGTTGTTGCATACCTTGATAATGGAAAACTCAGCATATACTAGCTCGCAATCTAGCTTTTTTCTATAATTATCTGCGAAACGAGGCCAATACTTTGCTTCAAATAGATTATAGTCAACAAAACGGGCCCATGAAGCGTTTGACATGTTCTTAAAGGAAGACCTAATGTGGTATTCCTCCTCATTATGGTCATCCGTATCGAGCTTTTGTTTTTGTTTTGTAGTCAACTTTCGAATGTCAATACTGTAGGTTTCCTGAAGCATTTCCGAAAACTCTTCATAGGTGAGGAATAATGGAAAATCATGGTCAGTCAGCAGACGGAAAGGAGTAACACTTGGATGATTTTCGTCATCCTCTTCATGCATAGTATTGACAATTAGTGACTTATTGCCGTATGTTTTCTTCCACTCAATAAAATCAGCCTTCGATATCTTTTTTCCAGAAAGCATTGCCGAATTATGTAATTGATTGAAGTAATTCTTTATCTTTGAGCGTAGAAAGGTGTTCGCCGTAATAAATATTTGCCTTTTGTAGAAATCCTCGTCATTGTCATGCAAAGATGGCGTTTTATAAAATTGGCTAGTCAGATATGAAGCGAGCTGTCTAAATACGATACATGTGGTCTTGCCGGTCCCTAAATATTAAATGTTCCAAGAATAAAAATAGATTAATTCAATTCATTGTTTTCAAAACTTTCCAATTAATGAGACACCATTCTCCGCATCATTATAATTCTGATTGTCATTATCACAGTATCTTTAACGCCATTTTCAAATAAATAATCGTTACTAACCAGATCGACCGAAAACAATCGTCGATGTAGGATTGTTAATTATCTCGTACTCTTTCTTAGATACTTGAAAGGCGAAGTCCGAGCCACTCATAATTAGTGACTTAAACAATTTCTGCAAGTAAAATTATTTATTTAAGAGTTTGATTCTCAGAAAGTCTAAATACAATATTTATATAACGACGATACTCTACCCTTGAAATAGGAAAAAATTTATTTGTAACAAGCATTTTATGGACTGTTAGTAGCCTCTTATCGTTCTTCGCAACGTCAGCGAATCTTGTTTTCTCAATATCTCCAAAGCATCCCGGTAAAACGACATTGTCATTGCCTAAATTTTGTATTTTGCATCGACGAATCTGCTTAGAACTGTAGACCTTATGAACTCTTTCGAGAGTTTTTAATGTTGTGATAAACTTTTCTTGGCATGCAGTGATGGTCCAAACCTTTACATGTTGTGTAGACGAATTACTACGAATAGAAAACCCGTAGTCAATCTGCCAGAGAATCTTTATATCACTGTTGGGAAGTTCAGCTTCATAGATAGGTATAGTGAGAGATGACACCTCACATTGGAGTCCGTACTTTTTCCATGCTCCGGAAGATATCTGCCTGAGTTTTTTCATAACTTTTTCAATAGTGAGAGGTGACTCTACATGCATATCATTGACGTCTTCTTTGAACAATATGTCCTGTAAATCTCTAATTGTGCCTTCACTGAGTAAAATGTCCCACGGTCCAAGTCTGTCTGTATCGTTGAATTCGAATGGAAAGTGAAAATTACGCCCTGGTAAATAGCTTCCAGCGTTTATTCGCTCTCTTCCTTCCATGAGTATTTTTTTTTGTCAATCAATTTTCTATTTAAAGAAAACTTGGTGTACAGAAATCCTATTTATATAAATATATATATATTTTGGATATAAGGTTATTTATCAATTATTTTTTTCCACTTTGATAATGGTTTATAAAACAAAGAATAAAACAAGCGAAAAAGAGTACCGATCTACAAATTTCCGGAAAAACTAATAATGCTTAAACATCGTTACACGAGTCAATATATTGTTGTGGTGATATTGTCTGAGATATTTGTAATTTGATAATATTTTGAATTAGTTCATTTTAATGTAACCGGTTGTGAAATCGTTGGAATTAAAGGAATTAGCTGTCCGATGGAGTCTTTTGTATTTTCATCATTTTCATAGAATTTCATTCAAGAAAATAATATTGAATGTAGTGACCTTCAAAAGAACGCCGAAAGAGACTAAACAAGTTAATGTTTGATTAAATCTTTTAAACTTCTTTTTAATGAATTCTTACTTTTAAATATCTAAATCATGAGCCTCATTATTAAATGGAGTAACTCCTGATATTAATTCCCACATAATCATAGAAAAACTATATATATTACTAGCTAAAGTATAAGGTTAACAGGTTTACATAATCCTAAATCACTAATTGATAAAACCTTATTTCTAACATTTAAAATATTACCATGATGAAAATCACAATGAATAAGATTTTTTTTTGATGTATTTCCTCAAGCCCATTAATAATATTATTTAATTAATAATCCATTTATATTTAATAATTCAAAGTATTTGGATCTTGAGTAAATCCATATAATTGAATAAGATTTTCATCTGAATATTTTTTTAATTGACTATAACATTCATAATGATATTTCTACTAAAATAAAAATTAATTAATTTAAAATCTTATTATTTAAAATTAAAATAATTATTAATTTATAATTCATTTAAAAAATTCTTATTTAGATTTGATGTTTATCAAAACTTTTAAGAATTATATTAATTCTACCTCTTCTAGTCCAATTATTATTATTATATAAATATAATTAAGTAAATTTATCAATCCAAGTTGCTTTATATATAATACTAAATCCTTCTTTATCAAAATACTCAATATTTTTAAATTTATTATAAGAAATCCATTCTAATAATTGCTTTTTATTTTGAGCATTTATTTGAACATTTTGAATAAATTCATTAATAAATTTATTTTTACTAGTTTAATTAGAAAAATTTTATTAAAATAAATTAAAATAACAGTCTTTATACCATTCATAACCAGTATTTTTTTTATTACAATTTGAGAAATTTTCTTATTTTCTAAATAATGATTATATATTATTAATATTATAATTATTATTTTATTATTATTTTAAAATATAATATATAATACTTGCTTAATATATAAATAATTAAATATATAACAATAATATTTTATATTATTATTTTAATTATGCTTAAATTATATATATTTATTAATAAAAATTAAATATAACTTACTATCTATTATATTATTATTTATTTATTTTTAAATAAAAAATTTAGCTATCTTTAAATTATAGTAATAAGTATAATTAAATATTGATAATCAATAAATTAACTTACAAACTAAATTATTATAAAAAATTAATTAACTTTAAATTATAGTTATAAGTATAATTAAATACTAATAATCAATAAAAATAATTTACCAACTGTTGGATTTTTTAAATAAAAAATTTAGTTAACTTTTAAATTACAGTAATAAGTATAATTAAATGCTAAAAATCTATAAATAACTTATTTGCTAATAAAATTTATTTTTTAAAATAAAAAATTTAGTTGATTTTAAATTACAATAATAAGTATAATTAAATACTGATAATCAATAAAAATAACTTACTATCTATTGAATTTTTTAAATAAAAAATTTAGTTAACTTTAAATTATAATATAAAAAATTAATATTTTACTTTCTATAATATTATAAAGAATATTAATATTTTATTTAATAATATATAATAAATTTACCAGTAAATATACATATCTTTTCAAGTAATTTATGATATATGATTAAGACTACTCTGAATTTTTAGATCTGATATATAAATTATTTAAAGTATAAATCATATGACAGGTACAGTTATAGCTGTGGTTTATGATAATTGTTAAAGATTAAATTTTTTCACATAAATTTTATTCTCACGCTTTCTTTTTCTCTTTAATTATTTAAAATTTCAAATTTTTTCTTCTATTTAAATATTATTTTTACTTTCCCTTTATTTTTTAAATACTGTTTTCCTTTATTTTCAAATATCTCTATTTAAACTTTTTAATTATTGATCTTGAAATTCTAAAAATAAATAATGATTTTTATAGCGTAAAGTTAGTATTAGAGTTTAGGATTCAGATTTAGGATTTAGATTTAGAGTTAGAGTTTAAAGTTAGAGCTTAAAGTTAGTTTAGGGTTATATTTAGTTAGAAAAAAAGGAAGTACATCAGTAAATTTAATATTATATAAACCTTATATTTTATAATCTTATATAAGATTATAAGCCTATTAAAAAACTTACATATCATAATACTTTAATATTATTACTATGTATAATATTTTAAAATTTATGATATGTAAAACTTTCAAAGGTTTACAATATGCAAACTTGCAAAAGTTTATGATATACTAACTTGCAAAAGTTTACAATATATAAACTTGTGAAGGTTTATGATATACAAACTTATAAAAGTTTATGATATATAAACTCGTAAAGATTTATGATATGTAATATAATATTATAGTAATTTGCATATTAGTGATGCGTAATACATCAAAAGTATATATTGCATACATATTTTATATAATTAATTTATCATAATATTATTTAAATTTATACTTTATAATTATTAACACTTAATTTTATAAAATTATAAAATTTACAATTTATTTATTTATTAAATAAAAATATATATATTAATAATAAAATACAAATATTTTATAATAATAAAAAACTTTTTAATATAATATAAAATATAAAAAAATATTATAATTAGTAATATATACTGTAATAAATGAAGTTAATAGTATTAAATAATGTAAAATTAGTAATATTAGTAATATTTAACATGAAAAAACAATATAAAATAGATATAAATAGTAATATAAAAATGTTAAAAATAAATAAAATAGATATAATTAGTAATATAAAAGAAAGAATTAAACATAGTTAGTAAAAAATTAAATGTTAATGATAAAATTTAACATTAAAATTTAACATTAAAAATATAATATTCAAAGAAGTAAATATATTTGATAAAAGGAAAGAAGAGAGTGAGTGAAATAAAAAATATCAAAAATAGCATAAATAAACAAAAGTAAATAGAGGATCTGGTATAATGTAAATAAATCATATTATTGGTTAATTTATAAGATTATATAATAAAACAAAAAGTATAAAGCAAAAATTAGAACAGGTGAATGAGTGAAAATGATAATAAAGTATTTTTTTTTACATACTTTTATGAAACTCAAAATGAATTTTATTTATAATAAAAGATTTTTAATTTTTCATTAATTATTATTATTAAATATACATTTAAAAAAGAATAAAATTTTACATAATACAATATAATTATAACTTTTAATTATTATATAAATTACTATTTAATATAACTTTAAAAATGTAGAAAAAATAATAATTGTTCAAAAATTAATCATAATAAATAAAGTAATAACTTTAAATACTTTACTAAAATACTTTTATTTGATACTTTTTTTTTATAAAGTATGATATTTCACAATATGATAAAATTAATATACAATTAATCAAATTCATAATATGATATAAAATTTTTTTTTAACTAATAAAAGTATTTGCAATATAAATAATTAATTTTGAACACTTATAGATAATCCTATTTTCTTACATATTAATATACAGTTTTCTCATTTTCTTTAGGTTTTTAGATGGTAAAATTAGTATTCAGTATCATTACTTTTCAGACTGTTCCTTTTGCTTCAGTTCTGATAGTTATACTTGCTTGAGATTCTTTTATAATGAATCTCAAAATAATTGCTTTCAATTATTTCTAAATATCTTAGGATCAAATTATTAGATTGAGATAGTTTTAGTCTTGTTTGAAAGATTAGAACCTATCGAATCTGTATATTAAATTTGATAGGAATAGAATTGGTAAATATTGAGATATTCACATTCAAACTTCGTTATGACAATTCACAACTTTGTATTTTTTAACCAAATTATTTAATTTTCTAGAAGAAGAGTTGTTAAGAGTTACTGATGTAAAATATTTTACTTATTCAAAAAAGTGTGCTTTATTGATTTAATATTTAAAGAATTGCAGTATGTATGTATTAATATTAATGTAAAAATTCTATAATTATTTTAAAAAATTTTAAAATTTCAAATTTGAAAAACAATTTCTAATACTAGTTTTCAAACAAATATTTATATTATAAAGTATTAATTTTACTATAAAACTTTGTATTAATGGTTAAGTTTAAAAAAAAAGTTTTTTTAAGATTATATTAAATAAAATAAAATTAAAAAAAGAAAAAAAAAAGATATAATGGTTAAAAAAAATGATTATTAGTGATATGAATTATACAACTGTAATTGATCATTAAATTACATTATATAATAGTAATTTACCCTTGTAATTTTTTGCAAATATTATAATTAGTAAATAATGTGAAGTACTACCCTCATAGTTTTTTGCAAATATTATAATTAGTAAATAATATGAAATACTACTTCTTGTAGCTTTTTACAAATATTACAATTAGTAAATAATACGAAGTATTATTTCCTGTAACTTTTCGTAAATATTATAATTAGTAAATAGTGCAAAGTACTACATCCATAGCTATTTGCAAATATTACAATTAGTAAATTATGTGAAATACTATCTCTGTAGCTTTTCGCAAATATATAATTAATAAATAATGCAAAGTACTACTCCCTGTAGCTTTTGTAATATTACAACTAGTAAATAATGTGAAGTACTACCCTATATATTTTCACTAATATTATAATTAATAAATAATACGAAGTATTATGTTAAAACTGTAAATATTGCATAACCTTACACTGTAAAATTTATGTTATGACAGGTAAAATTTTAGATAGATTTAATTGGTAGAATATGAAGTCAATTTTATTGCCATATAGATCTTCCTGCAAATCTGGCAATTTTATTAACATGGCAACTTTATTGCCTAGTGAAATGAAAACTTTATTTCCTTCAATATATTTAGTTTAGTTTATTTTATTATTTATTTAACATGTATAAATATTTCTGTATTTTTCTTGAGTTTTAGCACTGACGAGATATCAATCTTTTAGGTATCAAACTTATTTATTATATTAATAAAGGAGTATAATTAACTAAGTATAAAACTTATCTTTTGCAACCCTTTGAAACTGTTATAAATTATCTGTGACCTTTTGCATTTATGCAATCCCTTTAATTATTGTTAGTGAACTTCTTATAAGATATTGTATTAATTTGCTGTATTGACTTAGAGTCTCTGAAGTGTAATCTCTGAAATATCTTTAAGTTATCTTTGTGTTTATTTTGTGTTTATCTCATATGTTTATTATTGAGAATAATTCTTTGACATTATTGTGAATCCTCACTCGTGATTTCTTGAGTAATTGTCTTAGTTTTATTTACCCTTTTTGAGATTTTATTTGAAGTTACAAAACTAACGTAACAACGTAAATTTATAAATTGTAAATCTTATATAATACTTCATATTAAAAATATTTCTTATATAATAAAGGCTTAGGGTTAAAGGTCTGAAGTTAGCTTTCAAATAATTTCATAGTAATTTGGTTTTTTTATTAATATTTTTAACTTATTTATTTAGATAAATAATTTTTATGAAATTGAATTTGAATATGATAATAATATAAATTATGAAAATGAATCTGAAGATTCATATAATAATATGAAAGATATTTTCTATGATAAACCTGATGATAGTCTATTTAAAGAAATTTTTAGTGAACAAACATTCATATCATTTGAAATTCTAGAAAAAAGCTTAAAATGATATGCTTCTCAAATAGGTTTTAAATAAGAGTTGTAAAATTTGAAAAAGAAAATGATACTTAGATACATAAAATATACAAATGTTATTACAGTAGTAAATATATTTTTAAAAAGAATGTAGATCTAATACAAACACATGATCAAAAATCAATTTACATTGAATGTGGATTTTTGATAAATGTTTTATATTGAAAACATCAAAATTTGGTCTTTATAAATAAATTTGTTTAATAAACATAATCATGCATTATAAAATAATGCTATTTTTCAAGAATTTTTATTATT